>JAJEJO010002903.1:21119-94926 GCA_020662805.1 Glaucomys volans
AAGAAAGAAAGAAAGAAAGAAAGAAAGAAAGAAAGAAAGAAAGAAAGAAAGAAAGAAAAGATGAGAAAAGAAAAGAAAAGAAAAGAAAAGAAAAATGAAAAGGAAAATTGACTAAAACAGAATTTGGTACCAAGAAGTGGCAGGTATGTGTGTTGGGGGAGGGTCATTACTATTACAACCTGACCATGTGATTCAAAAACCTTTAGAACTGATTTGCAAAGAGTGAAATTTTGAAAAGTTGAGAGATGCAAGTTGGAAAATATTTAGAACATTGTAATCGGAACCTAATGGGAAATTCTGATAGGGGCTTAGAAGACCAGAATGTTTATAACATTCTGGACAGTTTCAGAGGAGAAGGAGAAATCAATTGAAAATTGGACTAGAGGCCATTCATGTTATGTTCTGGCAAAGAAATTGTCTACATTTTGCCCATGCCATGAGATTTTCTGTGAGGCCGAATTTAAAGGTGATGGACAGTTAATCTGGTGGAGGAAAGTTCAAAGCAGCACAGCATCAGGCCACCACATGGATATTGCTGGCTGCATTTAGCCAAGTTTACTGTGCTAATCAGGAACAGAAAGCACAGCAAAAAGAGAGGAAAAACTTGCAGTTTGGCCAGAACAGTGAGAGTAAAACTGGCTCTAAGGAAGTTCGGGTTTCTAAAGACACTAGAGCTACTAAAGGGATGCTAAATACTTTATCCAGAAACAATGAGAAAGTTGGTTTGGGGGCATTTCAGGAATTGTCAAGACTACACCCATCTCAGGCTCAAGGGTGCAAAAGTAAAAATTTCCTTGAGAAGAGGTCAAGGGGACACCTAGTTTGCACAAGGTAGACTGGGCAGTTTTTCACCAGGTTTAGCTGCCCAGGCACAGATGCTGCTGCAACCATGGTTCCAAGGAAGCTTGGCTACTGGCCAAGATGGCAGCAGACCTTGACATCAACCACATGGTTCTGGCTCTGCAGTATTGCAGGATGCTGGAGTTAGGGGATCATGGAGGCTTCCAAGGAGATCTCAAAGGAAGATCTTGGAGGTCAGGTGAAATATAGCAGGATCAGAGTCTCTGTGGGCTGCCCACAAGAAGGCAAATAGTACAGATGTGAGAAGGAAACCAAAGCGACACTGGAGACCCTTGAGATTAAGAGACAACAGTACCATGGGACATTTGTGAAGGAAAAGTGCAAGAATTGAGCAGAAACAAGCCATGTTGGCTGCAACCAGTTAGATTACTCCACCCCAGGAAAGGGATGAAGCTATGCAAGTCCTCTGGGGAGACCATAATGATGCCATGTGACCCAGATGGTGGACATGGAGCTACAGAACTTGTTTGCCCAATTGGATTTCAAACTTGCTTTGGTCCCATTCCTTCCCACTGTGCCCCTGTGTCTCCATTTTGGAATGGAAATGCATACTCTGTGCCATTATAGATTGGATACATATAACTTGCCTTTTAAATTTATTTAATTTTGATTCATTGTACACAAATGGAGTACAGTTATTGTTTCTCTGGTTGTACACAAAGTAGAGTCACACCATCTGTGTATTCATACATGTACACAGGGCAATGATGTCTGTCTCATTCTGTTATTATTCTTACCCCCCACCCCAACCCCACTCCTCTCTTCCCTTTATGCTATCTATCTTTCCTCCATTCTTGCCTCCCTTCCACCCCGCATTATGCATCATCACTCACTTATCAGAGAGATCATTCGGCCTTTGGATTTTTGGGATTGGCTAATCTCACTTAGCATGACAGTCTCCAACATCATCCATTTACCTGCAAATGCCTTAATTTTATTCTTCTTTATGGCTGAGTAATATTCCATTGTGTATATATACCACAGTTTCTTTATCCATTCATCTATTGAAAGGCATCTAGGTTGGTTCCACAATATAGCTCTTGTGAATTGAGCGGCTAAGAACATTGATGTGGCTGCATCACTGTAGTATGCTGATTTTAAGTCCTTTGGGTATAGGCCCAGGAGTGGGATAGCTGGGTCAAATGGTGGATCCATTCCAAGTTTTCTAAGGAATCTCCACACTGCTTTCCAGAGTGGCTGCACCAACTTGCACTCCCACCAGCAATGTATGAGTGTACCCTTTTCCCCACATCCTCGCCAACACCTGTTGTTGCCTGTATTCTTAGTAAAAGACATTCTATTTGGGGTAAGATGAAATCTTAAGGTGGTTTTGATTTGCATTTCTCTTATAACTAGGGATGTTGAATATTTTTTCATAAATCTGTTGATTGCTTGTAGATCTTCTTCTGTAAAGTGTCTGTTCATTTCCTTGGCCCATTTATTGATTGGGTTATTGGTATTCTTGGTGTAAAGATTTTTTAGTACTTCGTAGATTCTGGAGATTAGTGCTCTATCTGAAGTGTGTGTGGCAAAGATTTCCTCCCACTCTGAAGGCTCTCTCTTCACATTGCTGACTCTTTCCTTTGTTGAGAAAAAACTTCTCTTTTGACTCTATCCCAATCATTGATTCCTGCTTTTATTTCTTGTGCTTTGGGAGTCATGTTAAGGAAATCTGGTCCTAGGCCAACATGATGAAAATTTGGACCTATTTTCTCTTCTATTATGTGCAAGGTCTCTGGTCTAATTCCTAGGTCCTTGATCCATTTTGAGTTGAGTTTTGTACTATAACTTGCTTTTGATTACAGGGGTGCTTGCTGAGAACTTGCCTTGAGTCTCAGATTTTGGATTTAGATTTTGGGGTAATATCAAAACTGTTAGGAGCACAGAGACTCTTGGAAATAGATTAAATGTATTTTGCATTGTACAATGGGCATGAGCTTTTGGAGGTCTGGGGCAGAATGTTATGGTTTGGATATGTGCTGTCCCCCAAAAGCTCATGTGTGAGACAATGCAAGAATATTCAGAGTGGAATGATCTGATTATGAAACTTGTGATCTAATCAGTGTGTTAAGATGTTTTTCTCCATCATACCTTCCAACATGATGTTCTGCCTCACCCCTAGCTCAGAGTTATGGAGGTGTCTATGTATAGACAGAGACCTCTGAAACTGTGAGCACCAAATACACTTTCCCTCCTCTAAAATTTCTCTTCTGAGTCCTTTGGTCACAGCAACAAATACTCTCACAAAAACATTGTAGATAAGGAGAAACTACGAGAATATGTTTCCCTTCTTGTTTATTTCAGTTCTTGAGACAAGGCCTTGCTGTGCTGTCTAAACTGGACTCACACTTGGAATTCTCCTACCTCAGCCTCCTGTGTAGCTGGAGTTACAGGTGTGCACCACTTGCATCCAGGCATAAGTGTTTGGGTTCTACAGTTGCACAGTTTTGTAAAAAGTACACATTCCTCCACTGCCCACTGTAAGCTTACCCCTTTTGCAAGACCCCATATGTCCACCCATGAATTCCCCACTAGAATTCCAAAGAATTCTGCATTTCTGGAGACTGTCCCTCATTGTCCCTCAGGCTTCTGACTTGGATTTCCTCCTTCCCACGAATTCCCATCCACTCCTTAATACTTGTAAGTAACTCTGCACCAGAGAGCTGGAACTAGCCCCTTACCTCTGACTTTCCTTGAAAACCTCTAAGCAGACTTCCAGAATTCAAGAGGGACAAGGAAGGTTCACATCTCCTAACTGGAAAGCAACATAATGGAATGTCATGCATTCCTACTCTTGGCAAATGGCCTCTGCTCCTCCTGTCCATTCAGGCTTCTTGAAGAGCCTGCTAGGTAGCTCTCTAGCCTTCTGGGTTGCCACCCTCTTCTCTTCAGACCTTTCCCTGTAGCCTTTTCCTTTAAAAGTCTTCTTCATTTGCTCAGCATGGCATTTTGAGATTCATGTCTCATTCCCTAAGGACACATCAAAATAATTTGTGTAATAAATAACTATTTTCTCCCTAGAGGAACTCTGTGCAACGAAAAATAGAACATGAACCTCAGAGCTAATTTTAAATTTGCTATTAGCTCATTAAAAAATAAAGACAAACAGGTGAAATCACTTTTTATAATATATCTTCTTTAACTTGATGCATAGAAAATAGAGTCACTTCAAGAAAAGGAATAAGGCTATGCTGTTCTGAAATGTACCACTTCAGCATGTTGACTGATCTGAGCTGAGAGACACTGCAGACAGAAGAACTCTCTGCCCTCCACATTTCTGCCTAAAGCAGGGCATGAATATCCCCCCTTTCCTGCACCTGGGTAAAGACAGTGGCCTTTATCACCGAGACTGCAAGCCAGGACCAAGACGGTCTGCATAAACACATCTTATCAAAACAGCCTTACACTCCACTAGTTTCTCCCATGTGTTTCCTAATTACTTCTCATCCCCAGAAGCCCCAACTTCCTTTTCTCTGTCTGGTCACTTCTGTATAACTTATTGCATTCTGTTGAAGTGGTATCTAAAACCCCCAGATCTGACTGCCTTTCAGATTCCTTTTCAGTGCAGTCCCTGAGAACACGTAAAATATTAGCATCAATAAAAGGTGTATGCCTTTTCTCCTGGCTTTTGTGGCTTTTGTTGTTGCTGCTTTTGTCAATTCCATTTGCAGACCCCAGGCACTGAATCTAAGAGGTAGGAGAAGAGTTTTTTCCCATATGTCAACATATAACAAATATAAAAACTATTTACATATATAAATTATTGAGAAGTTTTACATTATTTTTGAAAGTTCTCTTTACTAGATGTTGAAATCCTGCTTATATCCTACCATAAGAGCTCATCTCAATTCAAACTAGCCATCACGTTAGCAGATGTGATCATAACTAGCAAATGGTACCATACAGCTCTAGAGAAGAAATCCCTCAGGTCTTTAGTGTGTGTGTGTGTGTGTGTGTGTGTGTGTGTGTGTGTGTAATTCTTATTACATGGATATAGAGAATAAATAGAATCAATTGACACCTACTATTCCAAGAAAAAGACATAATTAGAATTCCTCGAGTATTTAGGAACACTATCCTGATTCATACTCTGTTCAAGAGTTTCTGGGTAGGATGTTATGGGCAAACACAAATAAGAGCCGTGGATCCTCACTGAAAGGAAGGCAATTCATACCCAAACTCCAATCTTTGAAATTCAATATTATCATCACACTTCTGATGAAGCAAGGTGACCCCATAAAAGAAATCTGGCATCCAAGGGTACCAGGGAAACCAAAGTTTACCTATGCACAAGAAAGGAAAGTGTAGAATGGTCTTAGGCTCTACCTCGGGGCCTGGACCTTGGACAGAAAAACTCATTCCGCTTACAGCATGTGATGATGCTGAAAATGCTGGGAGCTTTCCTTGAGGGAGGTTGTGTGTGTAGGCATGTGTGTGTGTGTGTGGTGCACACGCATTCTCAGTTTGAAAACACCACATAACTACAAAACGCTCAAGGAGAACAAGGCTTTGGTGTCACACAATAACCAGAGGATTGTGGGCAAGAGGCTTTGTTTTGACAGAACCTTGAGAGCCACTGGCAAGCCAGTAACAGCAGTGCAGACCTCCTCCACCTGAGCAAATGCTTCCTGGGTAGGGAAGCTGGGTGGTGACAGAAAACAGGGCTTCAGGGACCAGACAGCACAGCCTAGCAATGGACAAGGATGCTCAGACTAGCAGGGCAGGGCCTCCTCATGCCTGGCTGCTCAAGTGGCATAGCAATGGCAGGAACATCTCCTGGGGACGTGTCAGACCCACAGAGTCTCTGGCCTCCCTCCTACCATGGTGGAACCTTCTTTGGGAGAGTCTGGTTTAGTGGGTGCTCCAGTGTTCTCTCAGGAAGGCCCTAGACACCAGAACTGATCTCCTGGATTGTGTAGCACACAGGGGGTCAAGAGAGAGGAGAGTTCTCCTGGGCTTGGCAGGGTCGGGGGTCCTAGGCATTACATTTGATTAATAAACACAATGTGGACTGACATATGCCCCCAGTCTGTAAACTGGAGCATGTCTGTTGAAGGATTAACAATAACATTATTCCACACTTGAAATGAAAATGTCAGGGGTACAAATATTGAAGGAAAAGCCAGGTGTGCTGATGTGCACTGTAGTCCCAACTACTCAGGAGTCTGAGACAAGAGGAGGATCATTTGAGCCCAAGAGTTTGAGGTCAACCTGGGCAGTATAGCAAGACTCCAGCTCCAAAAATATATCTCTGGAAGGTGAAAAAATTACATGTATTTATATTTATTGTTAAATGATCTGAAACTGGATGTTTGTTCTTTGCTATTGTGGGTTGTGGTGGGTTGAGCAGGGCAAGTTCTAGGCAGTGTGAGTCAAGTTAGGCATTGAAGGATGGAGCCTTTATAAAACAGAGTGGTGGAGAAAAAGACATTCAGAGCAAAGGCACTGGTCACAGAGGGGAGCATGACTGACTATGGTCACCTGCCCAGGATGCACGGGGATCGTTTGACTGTGTGTCTTCTCCCAGACACCACAGATCCCTGACTCCTAAGTGATGGACATAAGGGAAGCATCGGGCATTTTTTCCACCTTTTTTATTGGTGCATTGTAATTATACATAATGATGGAATCCTTTGCTACATATCCACACATGCATAGTCATGATATAACCATCATGATCCATTTCATTCCCCAATACCTCTTATTTCCTCTCTTCCTCCCTTTGTCCTTTTTCTCTACACTAATGACCTGCCTTCAATTTTCATGAGATCCCCAATAAACACACACCTTTCTTTTTCGTTTTCCTCCCTAGCTTCTACATGTGAGAAAACATGCGACCCTTGACTTTGGCTGAGTTTGGTTTCTATAAGCATCAGGTATTGATTCCCACAAAAGATAAACATTCAAAGTGCTGTGCTGGGCTCTTCACTCAACACATTTTTCTTAAGGACCTGTTAGGAACCAAGCAGGGGAAGGACTGTGGGTGGTCAGAGCTGGATCAAGCTATAAGAATTAGACAGGTGAAATCAAAGCAGGTGAAATCAAAAGTGTAAAGACACAGAATGGGTGGGAAAGGGTCAGCAGAAGGGGTGCAGATGACACCACTGTTATGGCGAGTCCATGAGGCACATCATTAGAATTTAGACCCACCTCTCCATTTAAAAAGGAAAAAAAAACTCATTCACTACTCCTTCCTCTGGCACACAATTAATGGGGCAGCAGAAATGCATGGTTATCACTGCTATCAATAATGAGCACACATTTAATGTCAAGTGCAGATGGATCAAGGAAAAAGGATCACAATGACATAAGACTGAGTCCCTTTCAAAAGAAAAAATGGCAGGAA
This sequence comes from Glaucomys volans, assembly GCA_020662805.1. NCBI lineage: Eukaryota > Metazoa > Chordata > Mammalia > Rodentia > Sciuridae > Glaucomys > Glaucomys volans. The sequence continues at coordinate 28,327 of JAJEJO010002903.1, forward strand.
TCTCTCCTTTCCACCTCTTCCCTGGAGGGCCAGGGGACCTTGTCACCTGTTCTTCAATTGGTTGTCCTGAGTCCAGGTCATGGGGAAGAACGCCTACTTGCATCTGGGAAGAAAGATGTATTGCCAGCACACTTGGAGGTCACTGCTTCTCTTTGAAGTCCCGTTGAGGTCCCACCTTCTTTAACTTCAGTGACCAAGTTAGCCTGGACGCTAAGCCTGAGAGCTCGGCTCAAGGCTCTTTCCAGCCAGCATGCTTCTGGGGCTTTGGTGCCAGGCAGTTCTCTGTGACAGGGAGGGGACATTCTTCTTGTGTCTGTGGAGGCCTGGTTGCCTCTCTGCTTCCTGCAGAGGAATCTGCTTCTCACCCCTGTACCTGGGGCTCTGCTCAGACTCCAGCACTTGAGGCCTTGGGTTGTGCTCCTCCACCTGTAGCCTGGAATCTTCTCTCTCTGCCCATCCTTCCTCCTGGCCCCTGGCCACAGAGCTACACACAGTGGAAACCCTTCCACTTCCTCCCTCTCAAGGAAATTTCATTAGCTCAGGATTCAGTCAGAAGGTACCAGTGCCCAGATGTGCTGCTCTTTCTACAAGAATTATTTAATACCCAAGAAGATAAATCTTTATAATGTTTTCATTAATAATAAAAGCCAATTTATACTTTTGATCATATTAATAGAGACATGCCCCAATTATCCAAGGACTGGTTATTCCCCAAGTGAGAACTAGTATTTTGCTCTGAATCCTTTAGGGTCCTGAGATTACAAACAAATAAGAGATAAAATTTAAGGAATGAAGAATGGCAGAGAGATGGAAGGACGAGTAGCTACGTAATGAAGCAAGGATAGTAACATGCTAACGTTAGAGTCCCTGGGACGGATAGATGGCCTGTAGTAGATTCCCAGGGCTGCCATAACCAAGTCCCATGGCCTGAGGGACTTCAATGATGGATATTTATCATCTCACAGTTCTGGAGGCTGGAAGTCCGTGGTGGAGGTGTCTGCAGGCATCATTTCTTCTGAGGCCTCTCTCCTTGGCTTGTGGATGACCTTCTCTCCCTGTGTTCTCAACTGGTCTTCCTTTTGGCATATCTCTTCATTCTTCTCCCACAAGGAGCACAGTCATGCCATATTAGGCCCACCCTAACAATCTCATTTAACCTTAATTATCTCTTTAAAGACTCTATCTCTAAATACTCTTATTCTGTCTTACCAGGGTTAGGGACTTGAACATAAATTTCAGGGAACACAATGACACAATTCCACCCAAAATATGGTCATTCACAATAAAATTCTTCATCTTTTTTTTTTTTTTTTACTGGGAATTGGACTCAGAGGCACTCAACCACTGAGCCACATCCCCAGCCCTTTTCTGTATTTTATTGAGAGACAGGTCTCACTGAGTTGCTTAGTGTCTCGCCATTGCTGAGGCTGGCTTTGAACTCACAATACTCCTGCCTCTGCTTCCGGAGCCACTGGGATTACAGATGTACTCCTTGGTGCCCACCTAAACTTCTTCATCTTAGGTATATACATTTTTGCATACAAAAATGTGAAAATTTAAATCAGACAGAAATATATTTCTTGCTTACAATTTTTCTGGATGGTCTGTCCAGACAGGAGACTATAACCACTCAACCAAGTGAAATTTTAAAAGATTGTACATACTGCATTTCAGGTGTCTGCCTTTCTCCCTTTCCCCATCCTCCATCAACAGAGACAAGAGGAAAGCCTGCAACATCGTGTATTTTCTTTACAATGACTCCTAACTCATGATATGTGGTTAAGCATCTTATAATCTCTGGATTACAGAAATGACCAATCTCAGTTGCTGTCATAGAAGGACACTGTTGGACTCTCCTTTATAGTAGAAACTCCTCAATGAGATGCAACTGACTCTCTAGGCTCCAACATCTGACAGTAGGCCAGGACAGGCCAAGTGGGCACACTTGAAGGAACACGCAAATCAGTGATGGAAAGTTGCCTCCAACATCCCTTAAGGCACATGAGAGGGGCAGGAGTGACATGAGTCTCTAAAGGATCCAATAGGGCAGGACTTGTGCCCTCCCAACCTCAAGCAATTCCAAGGAATCATGTAAAACAACTTTTGGAAAAATTAAATGGGCATGGTTAAGATCCAATTAGAAGTAGAAAATTTGGCACATATGAATTAGTACACTGCAACCTCACGGGCTGATATTTCAAGGCTGTGGAAAATTGTACACCATGGTGGAATAGAGGGGCTGGGACAGGGAAATTGAAGAGCTTCCTGAAAAGTCTCAATAGGTTGCCCAATGCACCACCAATTTCCCACAGTATCTGCACACACACCAAACTCAGAACTAAGGCTTCTTCAATCTGTTTACAGTTCCCCAGTAAAGAGGGATGGAAATCAAATTTTAGTTATTATCCATGTTTTCCATCTAGCTCATCTCATAGACTAATTATACCAGGCAGAAGAAATGGATACACAGTTTCTGCAGAAGTCTGAGAAATTGATGGGAAACTCAGGAAGTCAGGAAGTCAGAGCTTGAATGTTGCCCTGGTCATCAACTTGTAGTGACCTTGAGAAAGTCACGCTTTATGCTGTAGCTGGCTTCTTTGTTAATTGAAGATGACAGTTTTAATCTATGTCTCAGGGGAGCCAAGAGGAAGGAAGGACTTAAAATACCCTGAATGTCATTGTCTATGACATCCTAGGCAATGAGATCCATGTGTTATGTGGATGTGTTATATCCATGTGTAGGGCACACATAACTTTTTTTTTAATGGAAAATAGCAGAGGATTTTCAACATGGACTTGAAACAATGGGACAAGTCCATTTCTTTGTTATTTCTCTTGGTTTGGATGAAGTTCATTGAAAACACATATGAATGGACACTTGGAGGTTTGCAAGTATGTGGACTTTGTGCAGATTAGGGTCCCATTAGACTACAAATGTCACACTTAAATTGCAGCATTCAAAGAAGTTTAATGAAATGACCATTTGTAAAGGAGTAGGCATGGTGTCAGGAACCATGAGAGATTGCACAGTAACTGAGACACCTCAGGGATTAAAGGGGAAAACAAAGGAAGGATTACTCAAAACTAGAGAGAGAAGTTAATGGAAAGGCCACTTGAGAGAAGCTGTGACCCAGTCCTGTCTGAGGTGACTGTGGAGGGAGGGAACAGGACCAATAGGTACCTTGACCTCCTTCTCCTCTCCCCATCTCCACAGATCCGCACTGGCCTAAATCTATAAGAAACTAAAGGTCAAAGAAGCCCATTGATGCCAACCATATGGACCAGCCTCGTGGACCAAGAAAGGCCAGGGAAAGGAAGGGGTTCTGTGCTCAACACAGACGTTGAAGGCGTACATTGTGTGGTTAAAAGAAGCTCTGGAGTCAACTGCTTAGAACGGACCCCAGCTCCTCCACTTACAGGAGTCAAATGAGTCATGCAAACTTTCTGTGAACTGATAATACGAGTCCAGAGTGAGCCAAAAATAACTGGGCATTTCAAAAACTGTGCCTCAGTAAGTCGGCAGAGGAGACTGGAAGCTGCTGACCTGCCGTCCAGGCACTGGCGACACAGGGAGCACCTCTGGTCAGAGCTTCCTGTCAACTAAACAAATGGGGAAAGAGACTGATGATGTCTGCAGGGAGGATGGAACTTCATTCACTGAGTGCCATCAGCAGGATGTCCCTGCTTCTTGAATAACATTTAGTAAATGAATGTTTAGTAAATGAACCCAGAATCTATGAAGAAGACTTCTCAGGGAGACTGCCATGTAACTGGTACCACTCTCTGGGGCATGATGTGGAATGATTTCAGCATGTCAACCCCCTCCCCACCATGAAGTCCTCACAACCTCACATTAGTGCCCCAGGCCTCTCTATGTTCATCTGTAGCCCTGTAGCCCCGAATTACCAGGAAAGCTTAGGACAAGGTAATAGCTCCCATGTGGGCCAGGATTAGGAGGAGGTCAGCAAGTGACCCAGGACACAGAACAGAAGGAGACACCCAGTCTCAGCATCCTGAAAATGGAAGCCAGCACTGGAGAGTGATGGCCCCCTTGGATCTTGTTCCCTGGCACCTGTCTTGCTTCTTCCTAGTCCTGACGTAACCCATCCTGTCGATGAACTCTCTCAGATTTTTTTGTAACAATAAGCAGCTATTACTGACGTCTTGCAGATCCACATGGATGACCTTGGGTCTTGTGGCTCCATCAAGTTTTTTGTCCGGTTCTCTGTTGTTGCATGTAAGCAATCCCAGCTTCACTTGCAAACTCAGACCCCACCTCAAGCCCCCAAATCATCATCTAAGTTTTAACAAGATCACTAGGTGCACTGGGTGGAAATGTTTGAGATGCTTTGTGTGGATTTCTTGAGACCTTTCATGGCATGTCATAATTAAGTAGCTGATGTGGCAGCCACAATCTGGTTCCTCACTGCCTTGAAGCTGGGACAGGAAGTAATTATTTAGGTATTTAGGACAAGGTACATGCACAATTATTATTTCATATTTTTAACAAAAATTCGCTTTTTTGTTCTTGAAACTCAAAATTTGCCTAGAGATGTTTTAAAGAAATAAGACCTAAAACATTATATACTTAAATGTAATTCCAACAAAACTGATACTGGCTATAAATTGCTGTTAGTAATTTTCGTATGTGAGCTAGTATCTCAGGATCCTATTTTCTATTATTTGAATGCATCCCCCAGAAATCATGTGGGAACTTTATCCCCAATGCAACAGTGTTGGGAAGTGGGGTCTATGAGAGGTGATGAGGTCATGAGGGCAGAGTGAGTGGATTAGTGCTAATAATCGAGGGAGTGAACTTGTTGAAGAACCAGGAGTTTGGACCCATTTTACTCTCTGTTTCTCCCCTCACCCTTTTTCCCTCTGCCTTCTTCCATAGGATGATACAACCAGAGTGCCTTATAAGATGCCAGTCCCTCTATCTTAGGTTTCCCAGCCTCCAGAAGCATGAGCCAATAAATTTTCATTCTTTATAAATCACACAGACTCATGCATTCTGTTATAGTAGCACAAAATGGACTAAAATACCTTTTCAAAGGTGCTGCATACCTAATCCGAAGGCTGTTGATGACAATAAAGGAGCAAACAGATGCAGAACACCTGGCATGGTTCCTGGAGTTTGGAAAGAGTTCAGTAAGCCTGAGGGCTCATGGCTCTAGATGGATTCTATATGGGAAGGAAGAAAAAAGGAGTTATAAGTTCCCTTGATTTGAGGGAGTAAATTGAGAAGATGTAATCATGAAATGTTCTTGACCTTGTACTCCAAAATCAAAGCTTCCCACCTTGGTCCCAAATCGATATCCAGATCAGTACACTGAAAGAACCATAAAGCAAATGAACCAAAGGAGGATGTACCATGACTGGGCATGCTTCCTACTTTTTTACAACTGCATTCGAGGATTATTGGTACACAAAGGGGATTTGTTGGACATCAAGGTTCATTTTCCTGTCACTCCATACCAGAAACGAAGATTTGCAAAGTGAGATATTTTATGCCACTTATTAGTAAAATCCTTCTAGGCACTGGAGGAGAGGATTTCCTGGCTTCCTCTAGAGAAAAGCCATCTATGACTTCATGAACAGATTAAATGCTTCAACTTGGTCAGGAGCCAAGGAACATGAAGTCCTATTTTTACTTTAAAATCAAAGTTAACATGTCTATTCTGTTGTGAATTTTTTGTATACAGTCTTTAATGACTGCGGGTTCAACAGAGGGTTCAGGCTTGCCTTCAGCAAGTTAGGCCAGGATAGAGCTAATGTTGGTGGACACAACTTTTACAGTTTCTCACAAACTTTAATTCCAAGTTCCTAAATATATAATTAGCAACTCAGATAAGTTTTGTTGTTTTTCCTCAAAGAATTCTGAGGTTCAGCCAGAGGAATTCATGCTTATCAGCTTAGGATTTTAAGCCAGACACCAGCTGAGTCCCTCAAACAATGTCAGCATCTTCCTAATGTCAGTGCTGACACTGATAAAAAACTTGAAGCTGTGAATTGCTGAGAGAATGAGAAATGTTCCAAATACCAGTTTGTAAACTTTGGCATTATTATCAATTGCATAAGAAAAGACGATCCTTGAGTTTCAGGACTGACTTGAAAATTACATAGTGGATTGCGATTTAGTTCTTTACCCTGCCCTAAGGGTCACTGGGTTGTGCTGTCCAATAATTTCAGCTTTACAAAAGAAAATTAGCAATGTGCAAAAGGAAAGGGTATTTTAGACTGTTCCAGTGTACAAGAACATGCCTTTGATAGTGAATGATATATGTTGAATTTTTTATATGTTAATTTTTTGTTAATAAAAAAATTTTCTCTAAGAAGGAGGTAGGGCTATGGTTGGGTCAGGGAAGGTAAGACCAGATTCAAATCCTGAGAAATTTTCACTAGTTTTCAGCAAATGTAAAAAAAAAAAAAAAAAAAAAAAAAAAAAAAAACCAATCAGGCTGGCATTTAGGTTTACAATTAAATTTTGACAAGTTGAACAAATTACCTAAGACTTCAAGTCAAGCTGTCTGATGGGGCCTTCAGAATTTTTTGTTTATTTAGATAGGAAGAATCCTGTTAAGTTAAATAAGTCAGACTTTTTAAAAAAAATCCTATTTTTTTCTGTCCTTTAGAAATGTAGGGGAGAAAAAGGACATGAAAGTATTAGGGAAAAGAAAGATTATGGGCGGAGGGGAGCAAGGGAATATGATCAAAGTACTTTATAGGCATCTATGAAAATGTCACAAAGAACCCACCATTTTGTACAATGAAGATGTGCTAATAATTATAATAAAAAGTGGTTTTAAAATTGGATATGTAACATTGAAAGGAAATAGCAAAAAAGTGAAGAAAAAAAAAGTAGAAGCACTGAAGACCAAGATGGAATGAGAAAACCATTCCAAGTTTTGCTCCTGTGCCCAAGCCTATGGTCACCTTCCACAGCAGCCCAGGAGACTAACCTCTGTTCTCCTGGCCCCAGGCCAAAGCACCTGTGAGGTTAGCCCTTGTTTAGACAGGGAATCTACTTCCTTGGATCTGTACCATCCGCCATAATCTCATCTGAGGCTGGTCAAGGGTCAGTTGTGATCTCATTTTCCAGAAAGGAAACAAGTTGAAAGTCCTTAAATACCTTCAGCAAGGTGATGCAGTTGGCACCTGGCAGTCGGAAGAGTACTGTGTGTGTGTGTTTATATCTTTGTGCCATCTTGGTTGAGAGTGGGGACTAGAGGATGGACTGTGGGAGTTTAGTAACCACACAAATTAAATAAATTACATGAGATTAAAATAAAAATAAATTCCATTATTAGGCAAACTATAACCAATGTAATGAGGAAAGTCTCCCTTTGAGCAGAGAGATTGATATGACCACTGTAATATTATTACTTCTATTTGCAAGTCAAAAGGAAGTCAAGAATCACATCTGAGACTATTTTCTATAGAAGGCTATACAATAAATTTTTGGACTTAGAAGAACATCCCAAAGAGGTAGCCATCCACATCCCTTGCCTGTTATTTAATTATTATGTATTGACCCTCCCACTCATTTGCCAGGCTTCCATGTTCTTTCACCTCTAAAACTACCACCAACTCCACCTTCATGTTGCAGACATTAGCAAAAGAGCGTGAAGAAATGCAAGATTATGTGGCAGACCAAATCTACCAGAGTGAGTCCTTAACAAGGTCAGAAGACAAAATTACAATATATTTCTTATAAAGATCTTAATTGAGTTTTGTTTGTAATTCTAAAATTGGGCAACTCATTTCATAAATAGAATGAGTTTTCTGATAGCTTTGATGAAATTGGCTTTAGAGGCAGAAAAGTCCTAAGGAAAGCAGAAACAGTAAAAGACAGTGATGTTTTTTCAGAGTTTCTTTATAGGATTACAAATAGAGGGGACTTCCTGATTACCCTGACTTAGCTTTGCAGGATCTCCCATTTTTTTTTTTAAACTGACTAGTTTCATAGTAGTTTGATGATGTGATATTAGCACAAGTGACTCCATTTGGGTTTGATCCCTGCTGGGGCCCAGTGTAGGACAACCTACAACAATGGACTCCCATAGATTCTGTTTCACAGTGAAGATGCTCAACAGGAGAATGGACAACACTTTACTTCTCATTCAACAAAGGACTCGATATGGAACCGAGTTGAGAAGTTTGCCATCTCTCTTTCACACTGGCAATTTTCCCAGCGCAGAGTGGTATTTCCATACATCTTAAGACTTTACTTCCAAAGAAGGAAGAGCTCAGAATTCTTCATAAATGAAAGGTGTCTGTGAGTTCAACGCTGCACAGAGATTCCCTGCCACCAGCAGACTCACTTTGGGCATGACACTACCAGTGCTAGAGAGAAGAGCTTTCAGAAGGTAATCTAAATTTTCATTTTCTACAATCAAAATAACAGTTCTCCAAAAACTTTTTTCTCATCAGTTGGTAGTTAATTTAATTTCAGCACTTACTTATTTCTCTGCTTCAAGCTAAAAGACATACATGCCATTTTACAAAAAAGAAAATTTCATGAAAATGCATCTTTTGAGGGAAATCAATCATCTGAATTTCACCAATAAAAGTAGAGGGAATTTTAAGAGCATGATTTTTATTTCTGGAAGAGGATATACATTACTTTGCACCTAATGAGAACAAAAGCATTCCAAAATGAGAGAACATTTTATTTCTAATTTTGAAATTATTTGAATTATTCAAAAGTTTTACATTACTTATCTCACTGGTACTTTTTTTGTGGAAACTGTATCATTCTCAACTGAGAGACTCCACCTTTGAATTATGCTATATATACTATAGGGGGAGATTTTTCTTCATGTTATCAATTTAAGTATTATTTGTCTTCCCAGTAGGGTCTCTTCACTTATACCGATTGTACGTCCACAAAAAAATATGAGCAAAATCAGAGGTAAGTTTACTTATCCTCAATTTTTATCTTCTTTTCTTAACATTCTTCCCATTACTTGCTTTTCTCCAAATCTTCATCCATAATCAGTCCTATTTTACAATCAAGAGGTCAAGTTTATTTTACCTTGAAAACCCATAGTCATGCCTCAGTATCCCTGAGGAGTTGGTTTCAGGAACTCTGAGGATACCACAATTTTTAGGTGCTCAAGCCCCTTATGTAAAAAGGCTCAGCACTTGCATAGAACCCACACACATTGTCCCATACACTTAATAAATCATCACTAGGTTTCTCATAAAACCTACTACAGTGTAAATGCTCTTTTAATAACTGTTATACTGCATTGTGTAGGGAATAATTTTGAGGGAAAAAGTCTATACATGTTCGGTACAGATACAATTTGGGGGTCGAATCGTTCTGATTTGCAGTTAGTGGAATCCACAGATGGGGAACCCACAGACACAGAGGGCCAACTCTTGTTCTCTGCCCCATATTGCTTTAGGCAGCAGTGGTAGGTATGATGGCAGCTGCAGGTGGATTCCTAATCTGTGCATTTGCCAAGAGGTCTCTGCCTGCAGCCAACCCACCACTCTCAGGAGCATCTCCCTGAAGGAGTGTTCGTGCTTCCTGCATCCTGCCTCCTCCTGGGCCTCGGTGGCCATCCAGGAAAACTCTAGGGCCTTTGAGCCCCTCTAATTTCCATATGCCAAACTGGACTTTCCTTGTCCTCATGCCATACAGACATTGTGTTGAAGAGCCTGGATCCCTAGATCCCTTTTTTCAAATCTACACATGTGGTCTTCCCTGCTCCCCAAGATGATGAAGAGCTGTCAAAATGGGTAAAAGACCTCTGATAAGTTCTCTTTCTCCAAACTGACAGTGACAATCCCTTAAGCATGATCATAACCAGTCAGAAGACACCACACACTAAATATCACCAGCTCTGTTGTTCAGAAAGAATACTCAAAGTTTCCTGTCTCTTGTCCTTCAGGGATAAATTCCCAATACTTTTATTATTCTCATTGATCTATTTTTGATTCTTTAAACTAAGGCCTCCCTGTCTTTGCTTCACTTCTGGATCCTTCATCATTTATTCTGCTGACTAACCTCAGATGCGAAGCCTGACCTGGAAGCCCTTTGAGGTCATTTCCAACTATTAGAGTCCAGAATACTCAGATGGAGTTAGTGTGTGTAGTAAGAAACTCAGGGGTCCCCAAAAGATCTTCCTAATCCCAGAACCTGCGAATATGTCACTTAAATGGCAAAAAGGACTTTATAGATGTGATTAAGGGTCTTTAGATGTGGAGATCATTCTGGCTTCCCTCTAGACTCCAGAGTAATCACAAGGGTCCTTGGTAAGAGGAGAGAGAGTCAGAGGAGGAGGTGCAGACACAGAAGCGGAGATCTGAACAGCGCAGCCATGAGCCAAGGAGCACAGCCACTAGATTCTCCTCCTGAGCCTTCAGGGCTGCACAGCGCTGCCAACACCCTGGTGTCAGCCCAGTGAGACCCATTTTGAGATTCTGACTTCCAGAATTGTAAGATAGCAAAGCCACAAGCCACTAAGATTGTCAGAATTCATTACAGCAGCATCAGGAAACCGATACTTTATTTCTCCGTTTACCATTTTTGTTCTCTGCATGCTCACCATCATCTTTTGCTGCTGAGTGTCTGCCATCTGTTAATCTTCTACTTCCCCCATTTTTTCTGCCTGTATTTCACCAACAGCCCCTAAGTTCTGACACATTCCCTATGAGGCCTGGTCTTGTTCCTCTCCTGACAACCTTCTCTGAGCCCCAGTCTCTCACCAAGAAGGCACCCCACACAGAAGAGAGCTGTGCAGCAGTCTTCCCAGCTTTGCTTCCTTGCTTCAAACAGTTTGCCGTCTGTATGTCTCCATTTCCAAAACTGTTCTTTCCCCTTGAAGTTAATTTATCCTTTTATTTTCATGTGACCTGAAAAAAGTACATTCCTCACCTTGTGTCCCAGTTTTCATATTAGTGTCACTGGGTCATGGAGATCTTCTCTCCTCTCCTTTCTTCAAAACATCCACTTTGACATTGTATTTGCTTGGTTGGTTTAGGGTGTGCATAGTATAAATCCTCCACTTCTCTTGTTAAGATTAATATTTAGTTGATTGATTTCAAGTAAGAAATGCCCCATCTTCTATGTGTGAACATCTCTGCCACCCAAATCTACTCTGGCTAAAGGATGTCTGCATCAGCAGGTCACCTCTCGCCCTCTCAGAATAGTAACTGATACTCTCTTTTCTGTTCTCCAGTCTGTTGTGTATTTCATTTGAGACATTAAATCACACGCATATCTCAGACCAGACTTCTGAAAGCTCACACTTCTCCAAGATTCAAAATCTTCTGAGCCTGAATATATCCTCTCTGTTTATAAACTTTGATTACTCAGAAGAGGAGTATGAAGTTTCCCCCTCATGCTTTGTGCAAATTGGTAATTTTTTTCAGGAAAGCAATCAGATTTCAAATTTCAAGGCTTTTAAAATCTCAGAAACATGTCACAGAAATTAATGAAATTAATTTTGTAAGGTTAAAATTTCATAAAGGAATTATTTATATAAATTTAATTATTCTATTATTATTATCATTATTATTGGTACTAAGGATTGAACCCAGTGGTTCTTAACCACTGAACCACCTTTTTTTTTTTTTTTTTTTTTTTTTTTAGAAAGAGAATTTATTTGGAATGAAAATACAGAGCCCACCACTTCCTTTGGGAGGTAGAGGGAACTGAGCGAGTGGGGCAGATGGTCCCGCAAGAACAAACGAACTTGCCTTTGTGCAAAAATCCTCCACAGGAACAATGACAAAGGCCAGGCAGTGGTCAAGATGGGAACAGGCCCCTGACCTGCCCCAGAGGCCCTTGGCAGCCAGTGACCCGGTATGACTTGCCAGCAGAAGCTGAGTGAAAGGGGGTGATGGGGGCAGTGGCGTCTGCAGGTGTGGTCCTACATGTCCCCATTCTCCATGCAGCCGAGCTGCTCCTCCAGGTGGCAGATGAGCTCCACCTACTCCTTCACCATGGCCCTCAGTGCCCACAGCTCCTGCATCACTTCCTCTAGCTTCTCGGCCTCCCCAACCCCAGCAAGGCTACTAGTGGTGGCGTCAGCAACGGCAGCAGAAGATGTGGAGGCCCCTGTGCGGGTGGAGCTGGTGAGCTGGCTGTCAGATAACATGGATAACGCGTTGCACCGGCCGACCTTCAGGTCTCGCTGTTTGCTGGGCACGTAGGCCTCCCGCAGCGAGATAAGGATGGGATCTGCGTCCCGCCAGCTCATCCACTGCTCTGCCTCCAGGGCAGCTTCAGGCCCAGCTGTGTCAGGGTACAGATCATCCTGGAGGAGGTCAGACTTTCTTGGCACAGTCCTGACAATGGGCTCACACTTGCGTTCATGCAGTTTGTAGAACCGGGCAATCTCATGCTTGCTGACGTCCAAACCCCTCTTGGGCACACTGCCCACGCCCATCTGGGGCTCCTTGCTGGTAAACATGTTCAGGAAGTGGACATAGGGGGACTCGTATATGATCACAAAGAACTGAATGCTGGAGTCACCCTTGCCACAGACGTAGACCATGCTGGTGTCGGGGTTGTAGAAGGGCAGTAGGACCCCGTCGCTTGAGTCTAGCTCCTGCAGGGCCACATCCTTGAGGTTTTCTGGGTCCCAGATTGCCAGCTGCTGCTCACTCATGAGGCTGAAGCCTGTAGTGAACACCTTACCCTCCACCAGGAAGAATGCCCGCATGGGCCTGGCCCCTCGGGCCTGGCCCCCTCATGGGCTTTCTCCCGCTCAGCCACCAGGGTTCCCTGGTGTAGGGAGAGGTCAGGGTGTCCAGGCGGTACAGCTCCTCTGCAGTGCCCACGCTCCAGATGAGCACCACCTTATCACAGCCTTCACTGAGCAGCAGTGGGGTGCCCACGCGCTTGGTGTGCCCTCTAGCACTACCACTGGCTCGGTCAGCGGGGAGGCTAGCCCATTCTCCGGGATCTGCCATACCATTGACTGTGCCATCCTCCTAGCCACTGGCATTGACTGCATCATTGTGAGGACACCAGTCGATGTCCAGGACAGGTCCTGTGTGCCCACACACTGTTGGGTAGACTTTGTCAATGTGGCCAGTCTTGCTCAGGGGATGCACCGGGAAGGCACCCCCACCACTGGCCTCCACAATCACTGCCAGGAACTTGGTGTTGACTGGACAGAAGGTGCTGTCCCAGGTAACGTGGAACATGCGAATGTCCTGGTAGCATTGGTCATTCTTGACCGGTTGACCAAACACATGCCAGAATTTGCTCTGCCAAACCACTACAAAAGGACATGTTGCTCACCACTCACGGCTCACGGGGGCACCAGAGTCTGCGTCAGAGGCCTCAGCAGCTTGGGATCCCAGCCTCTCCCAGAACTTTTTAATATTTTATTTAGAGACAGGGTCTAGCTGAGTTGCTAAGTGCCTCACTATGTTGCTGAGGCTAGTTTTGAACTTGCCATCCTCCTGCCTCAGGCTCCTGAGCCACTGGGATTACAGGCATGCACCACGAGGTCTGGCTCAATTATTTTTATATAATGTGAGACATAAACAAATATTTATACAAACATTTTTGTGATAGAATAAATTATGGAAAAAATAGGAAACAATAAAATCACACTATTCAGTAAGATTTGAGAAATCAGAATTTCAAAGGGTCAGATTTCCAAAATGAATTTAATGACAGGGAGTATTCCACAATACAAATCTTAAAAACAAACCCTAAGGTGCCAGTTAAGTATACAATAAGAACTTATTGAGAACACACACACACACACACATACACACACACACAAAATGGAAAGTTCTACATAGTGATATACCAACATGCTAATCGCATTAATCTCTTCATGGTGATATAAAAGTGACTTACTTCATTCTCAGTGTTTTCTGTATCTTTCCAATTTCTCCACAATAAGCACCTAATCTCCACCTTACACAGGTGGGTGATGATTGCAGGAGCTGCAGGGACCTCTTGGTGACAGCTGAATAGTCCAGGCAGTAGTAAGCATCCAGTCAACCTGGCCAATCAGCATTTTCCCTTAGGAATTATGAAAATGAGCCTGAGAAAGGAGTCAGTCTGTATCCAGTGCCTGGTCTTTAATATGTAAAATTGGGAACTATTAGATTATTCCTCTACCCCTTTCCCATTCACTCACCTACCTGTACCATGTATCCAGGCATATTCATGCCTTAGTTCATTTCTGTTGCTATATCAGAATACCTGAGACTGGGTGATTTTCTTACAAGAAAAAGATCTTTTTTTAGCTCATGGCTCTGGAGACTGGGAAGTCCAAGAGCATGGTACTGGCATCTGGTGAAGGCTTTATTCTTACTTCATAATGTGATGGAGGGCATCACATTGTGAGATGGAAAGTTAGCCCAAGAAAGCTTCCATTTATATCTAAGCCATTCCCAGGAAATCTATTAGTTCATGCGAGTATTAATCCATGCATGAGTGCAGAGCCCTGACCACCAAATCACCTCTCAAAGGTCCTGCCTCCAAATACTGTTAACTATAAACTTATGCCGTTGGGGATTGAGTTTCCAACATGTGAATTTGGGGGGATACAACCAAACCATAGCAGTTCATGCATATTCGATCTACACATATGGGTTGAGAAAATCAAAATTACAACATGTGTGAACACACAACATGTGTGAAAAATTTAGCATTGTATGCTAAATTTTTAATTACTATTAATAATCATAATATGCTTAAAGTTGTTCATGGTTTTTATTTCATAGTTAATTTATTCTGAATAAGACATTTTACCTTTATAAATAGAAAATATTTGGGGGAAGACACTTTGAGACTATGCAAATATCTGTCCTCTTTAAACTTTGGCCCACTGACTTTAGCATTCTTCAGCAGATCTTGGCTTACAGCAACTCTTACTCTTGAATTCTAATGGTAATGTTCTATTTCCCTCATTTCTTCTACACATATTATTTGGGACTCTTCATTAATGGAGTTAGCTTTTGTCCTTCACTTATTTATTCAGACATTTATGTAGTGTGGACTCATGGTAATTAATTTTATTCATTGGTTCATAGTATTATTTATTTTGTTTTCCAAATTGTTTCAGTTTTGTCCATTGAGAAACTTTTAGATTTACTCCTGTATCCCTTGGACTATCTCTCTCTGCCTCTTTTCTCTTTTCCTTTTTAGTATTAACTTACTTTTTGGTGCCACAATACTCTCCATGTTCACCTTGGATGGTGTATTTTTCCTTTCCCAGCCTTGATAAATTAGTCAGCTGGACTGTTATAACAAAATACCATAGACTGAGTGTCTTAAACAACAGGAATTTATTTCTCATTGTATTGAAGGCTAGAAAGACCAAGATCAAGGTCCCTGCGGGGAGCTCATCCAATGCCTCTTTCTCTTGGCCTTTAGAAGGCTTGCTGCTTTGGGAGCACACGTTTGCTAGAGAGAAGTCACGCTCGCCAGTCTCTCTTCATGAGGCATCGATCCCACCCTCAGCACCTCAACTCTGAATACCTCCTAAAGGACCAATCTCCATATACCACCATGTTATGGTTTAGATATGAGATGTCTCCCAAAACTTATGTGTGGGATAATGTAAGAAAAGGTTAGAGGGGAAATGATTGTGTGATGAGAGCCTTAACCTAATCAGTGCATTAATCCACTGATAGGAACTAACTGGGTGGTAACTGCAGACAGGTAGGGTTTGTTTGGAGGGGGTAAGTCACTGGGGTGTGTCTTCAGGATACGTATTTTGTGCTTGAGGAGCAGAGCTCTCTCTTTCTGCTTTTTGGTGCCGTGTCCTGAGCTGCTTCCCTCTGCCACACCTTTTCACCAACATGTTCTACTTCACTCAGGCCCAAAGCAGTGGAGTTGGCTATTTATGAACTGAGACATCTGAATCTGTGAGCCCCAAAATAAACTTTTCCTCTTCTAAAAATTGTTCTTGTCAGTTCTTCTAGTCAGAGTAACAAAAAAAGCTGACTAAATAAAACATTGCATTATCAGTTAGGGCTTTAACATAGGAAACAGGGAGAGAGAATGCAAACACTGTCTGTAAAACTTGGAATCAAACACTTCTCCAGAGAGCCCTGGATTATTTTATTGGAGAGAGGTATTTAGAAACCAAGATCTGGGCATTAAGTGTGCTTGTTGCTAGTGGGGTATCACTGCTTCTAGGACCTCTCAGATTTCCCCAGACACTCTGAAGTAGATTTGCTACATACATCAGACTTCTTTTCACTCCAAGAACTTCTGTGATTTCTCCAAAAGACAGAAAAGCAGTTCTTTCCCCTCCTTGGTAAACCAAGGCATTTGCACTCAAACATGAAACTTGGATGGACTCATTCAACACTGAGAATGTATTGCCTTGAGTTCAAATCTAGTTAAGAATTTTCACTACAGTGATGCAGCCACATCAATGTTCATAGCTGCTCATCACAATAGCTAGATTGTAGAACCAACCTAGATGCCCTTCAATAGATGAATGGATAAAGAAACTGTGCTATATATACACAATGGAATATTACTCAGCCATAAAGAAGAATAAAATTATGGCATTTACAGGTAAATGGATGATGTTGGAGACTGTTATGCTAAGTGAGATTAGCCAATTCCAAAAATCTGAAGGCCGAATGGTCTCTCTGATAAGTGAATGATGATGCATAATGTGGGGTGGAAGGGTGGCAAGAATGGAGGAAAGATAGATAGTATAGAGGGAAGGGAGGGGTGGGGTCGAGGTGGGGGGGTAAAAATAATAAGAGAATGTGTGAGAGATACCATTGCCCTGTGTACATGTATGAACACATAGATGGTGTGACTCTACTTTGTGTACAAACAGAAAAACAATAGCTGTACTCCATTTGTGTTCAATGAATCAAAATTAAATAAATTAATAAAAAAAGAATTTTCTGGAGAATGTCAAAAAGCACAAGAAAAGCACCACTTGAAATAATAAATGTCATTTAAAAATATTTTTCTGTGGCTTTGGTTCTTTGGACTTGAAGACTTATCAGAGCTATTCCCTGGGTGTGGCCGTGGCAACCCAAGTGGGTTTCCTCAGCTTTACTAATGTGCGGGCTCTGACAGATGATCAATGCTCCCCTCACAGGTGATGAATGCTCACCTTCACATAGAGTGCTTCTGTTTGCCCTAGGTATATCCCTATTGCTCTCAAAGCAGCTCTGGCTTCAGCGGTTTTCTAAAATTGGAATACTAAACATACACACAAAAAATTTCTTTTGAGGAAAATCACAGCTGTGGATTTGAACCCAGACCTTAGATCATTATGTAGCTTTTGGCTTCAACATTTCAGGAACGATCAGATTTTAAATTTTAGCAGACAGTTTCCAGAGAATTGATTTTCTGGCAGCAGAGGCACATGCACAGAGGAAGCTGCTGGAACCGCCTAGGGACACTTTAAGGCCTGTGGGGACAAAGCTGCACCTTCTCTTTCTCAGTATGTGTCAGCAGTCACTGAAATAACTGTTCTGACAACATGTTTGCCAACATCAGAGTTAGAAAAGCCCTTCAGTATTTTTATTCTTCTTTCAGACTTCTATAATTTTTATGATTTATGAATGTTCATAGCTTAAAATATTAATGCCCACTAATTCTTCTTTTAGAAACATGTCCTCAGTTGAGAATTTTACACAGATATTTACAACTTGCAATGTTCACTGTGTTTTTATGTATGCAATCACAAAATGTTAACAATCTAAATGTTAATCATGGTTAAATAGATTATGATCACTTCCTGATACAATGAAACACAGTGCAGCTATTTTTAAATGTTTTCAGTCAATTTAATGATCTTTTTGTCACTTCAATAAGATCTATTTTACCTGTGTGCAAGAGAGACCTTATAGGACTGAAGAAAATGTTCTAAAACTGATTTATGGTGACAGCTGCACAAGTTGGTAAGTCTACTAAAAATCATGGAGTTGTACACTTGAAATGGGGAAATTATATGATGTGTAAAATAGGCCTCAGTAGGGTGGTAAAAGAACTGCCAACTCCTGGGCAACTGGACTGCTACTGACATCCACTGGTCAGAGTGAGGGTGTTATGGAAGGTAGTGAATAAATGGAGTGTAGACCTCAGTTCCCTTTGCAGTTCTCAAAATGTAAATCATAGTTTCTCCTGTGACTATTCTCCTGGCTCCTACTTTCAAATTCCTCTTTTTTTTTTATGAAAATATGTACACTTGGAATAGTTATCCTTGATCCCTAGGATGATTCCCATATTGGCTCCAAAACCCAATGAATAGGAAGGGAAACTTAGAAGTCAATGAACCTATGAAATCGTGTTCTGAAGCTACCAAATAGGAAGCAGCAGGCATTGTAAATGACTGGGAAACACCAGGGGTGGGAGACAAATGCCATGAGCAAAGTGTCACCTGACAAAACATTAGGGTCTGGTGTTCTGGGGCTCACTAGGATACCCCTCCCACCTGAGGAGCAAGGTGCTGAATCTGGAGTTCCCTATCACCAGGATGAAGGCACGTTTAGACTTTGGAGGCAGCAGCAACCTATTTCATAAATTTTGAGTGACCCACTCTGATTTGCTTATTATTTTTCCAAATTACTTCCAGTTTTGACTAATTCCCAGAGGAAAAGATAACTTCTCAAGTGATCCAGCTGCAGTTGGAGCAACCGAGTCAATCATTTCTTACAAACTGCAGGGCCAGTGGAGTGCAGAGCATCTGCAGCATGGGCTGCTGTCTAGAGCCTGTGGGGGCGGGGGTCCCAGTGGAGAATGACAGACCCCATGTTCTCATCACCAGTAATTATTTCCCTCTGAAGAAACAGCTCATAGTTTGTTGTGAGGCTCTTATGAAAACTGAATGCCTGACTATAAGCAGGTGCTGTTTATAGTCAACGCTGTTGACTGCCAAACCAATTCCCAGGGCCAAACTTTTACTCCAACGTCTGTGCCAGGCACAGAAATGGATGAGCTATGTTATCAAATACCCATCCACTTTTGCTACGAGGGGTTGGGGTGCCATATGTTGCAGTTCTGGCCAAGACGACTAAAGCTGAAGTCCCTGGGGGCATCAGGTGGCCTTTTCCTCTCCTGCTGAAAGAGATGCTGAACTGGAACCGCTTTTTCTCTGCTTCCTCCTTCTTAGAATGTGAATGTATAGAACTGAGGAAATATTTTAAGACCGAAAGGAAAAATCCAAGAGGATTGCAAAGGTTCTGGCTCTGACTCCTTGAGCTGCTGAACCAACATCAGCACCGAAGACCCCATGAATTTCTTTATACAAGAGAAAAACAAGCCCTCTATGCTTAAGACACCATTAGTTGACTTCTCTGTTACTTTGTTACTTGCATCCTGAAGCATGCCTAACTGGTACAGGAGGGAGCTGTGTAATCTGAGTTTCCGTGTTAACCTCAGATTTATAGCATTCATCTGGCATATGCTTTGCACTCCATCACCTAGCTAGCCTGGAGGACACTTGCCCTGAAAGCCTCCTCTATTACCTTGGCACATTTCCTTAAACCTTCACTTTTGTCTTCAAGGAGAATTTGTTGAATAATTGATCAGGAGGTGTTTCACAGCAAGTAGCAAGAAGGTGTAGCAAGAAAAGCAATTTCACCTGGATGTACTTTGCTTCCCATTTCGTATTTCCCAAGTAGCTGGCATCATTATCCAGACTGAGATTTCAAGAGTGATCACACCCTGAGGAACAGCCAGTTTCCCAGTAGCACAATGACTACACAGAGTGCCTTCCATCCTAGAAGCACAGCCAACCTCCTTCACTGCCCTTATTCTTAACTCTGTGCTTCTGTTTGCTTTCATGCTAATTCCAGCACCACCATGCCTAGACATTCTAAATGCTTTACTACGTTGTCTGCTATGGTTTGTATCTTGAATATCCCACCCTCCCCCCAGGAAAACTTATGTGTTAGGCAATGCAGCAGTGTTCAGAGATGAAAGACTGGACTGCGAGGGCTTTGACTTTAAATTTGAATGGATTTATTCGGAGGTGTGAAAATAATAAGCAAGTAAGGCAGAGCTGGAGGAAGTAGGTCACTGGGGTGTGGTTTTGGGGACTTTATCGTGTCCCTGGTGCCTCCCATCTCTCCCCCAACTTCCTGCCATGGGCCAAGGACCTTTCCTCTTCCACACCCTTCCTGCATGATATTTCTGCCTGGGATCTGGCTGACTGTGAATCTTCTGAAACCTTCAGCCAAAATAAATCTTTCCTCCTCTAAATTGTTCTTTTCAAGTATTTTGGCCACAGTGACAAAAATCTGACTAACATATTGTCCCACGTTCTAATGCTTCTGACTAATAAATTAATTTTGTGAACAGAAGAACCTAAAGCAATGCACGGATGTTGGTGGGATTCGCTGGCCTTAACAGACGTATTATCTAAATCTGGGTAGCTGTATTAGCAGTTTTTGTTACTATAATAAAGTAACTGAGACAGACTAACTATATAAAGAAAAGGGGCTTGTTTTGCTCAAGCTTTTCAAAGTTGAAAGTGGAATCAGCCTATTGCAGGCTCTGGTGAGGGCCACACGGAAGACAACAGTGATGACAGCACATCTGGAGGAAGTGGTCACATTTCGAAGCAGGAATTCAGAAAACTGGATTTAACCAGGCAAAGACTTTAAAAAAAAAAAAAACGCTCTCGTAAGAACTATGAAGGGGTCACATGAGAACTAATTTGGTATCTTCTAAGAGAAGGTCCTTCAATTTCTCTCAGGACCTCCCACGAGACCCTACTGCTTCAAGTTCCCATCACCTCCTAATGCCTCTACCCTGGGGACCAAGCCTCTAACACACAGGCCTTTGGTCAGGACACACCCAAGCCATATCCAAACCATAGCAGTAGTATATAGATTGATAAATTTATATATTAAAGACACAGTTTTGACCATAGATGGAAGAAAACATCTAGCAGGGCTTGGATGCTGTCCTGTGGGTGCACTGTACCCAGTTATCCATCAAGCAATATGTGTTGCTTCTCATCCTTAGCAAAAACGTACGGATCTAAGGATAAGAATGAAGGTCCCATGACTAGACTTAACATTTTCATTTCTGGCCCCTGCAATTCAGCCCTCTTCTTGTTTGGAGGTTTACTAATCATGCAAAGAATGCTTCATGCATGGGACACAACAATGTCTCCAACTATCCATTTGTGCTCTTCTTGCCTTTTGGCAAAAATAAAAGAAAAAGAAAATTCATAGAAAACAATCCACAGTGCTGTCGGGGACATACATCTTGGCCATGGAGAAAATAATGATTCTGTTACACAGCGGCAAGAGGAAGGGTTGTGAATGGATCCCAGGTCACCTCTCAGGTCCTAATGCAACTGTGACCAATGCTCCAATCATCTATAGACTAGAGCACAGAGGATTGAGATTCTTTGATAATAATAAGTTGAGTTATCCCAGCAGGTAAACAGAACCTGACCTATTGGCTGAAGACAGAAAGAACATGGAGTAGATTGTAGAGAATGTAATCACTACCACAATTTCTTTCCTGCTACATTATGCATACAATAACTTATATTTTCACTTTTCACTTTTCCACCTTCTTCTCTGCATCATATACAGGTGTTCCAGAGGCATTAATGCTGAAGTCGAAACCACAGGGAGGGCCACAATCGATCTTAAAGACTGTGTATCACCCAAGTTACTTGGTGATGATGACTTGTATTACATTACACTTGGGGCACTGTGTTTGTAGTCCTACAAAAAATGACTGTTATTTTAGGTGAGACTAATGACTAATAGGGTCAGGATAAAAGAAGAGTTCATAGTTCATATTTCTACTACCTAGTAGTCAACAGGGGTAGGCTATAGAAATATTTCATGTATTTTAAGAAAAATTGTTACCCCAATTCAAACACTCTTCCAATTTTGAAGAAATGCCTCATTATGAGTTGTTATGGGAACCAGAGCCTTGCCTGCAACCTGAGTGGTAGGCTACTGACTAAGGCTTGCACCCAGGACCCTGAATCCTACATTTGTGGTAGAAAGTCTCCTGGACAGCTGAGATAAGAGCCTGTTATGGTTTGGATGTGAGATGGCCCCCAAAAGATCACGTGTGAGTCAATGCAAGAAGGTTCAGAGGAGAAATGTTTGGGTTGTAAGAGTCTTAACCCAATCAGTGATTTATCCCCTAATAGGAATTGATTGAGTGGTAGCTGAAGTGGTAGGGTAGGGCTGGAGGAGGTAGAATTGTGGCATGGCTTTGGGTATATATATTTGCATCTGGTAAGTGGACTCACTCTGCTTCCTGATTGCAATGTGAGCTGTTTCCTTCTACCACACTCTTCCGCCATGATGTTCTGCCTCACCTCAAACCCTGAGGAATGGAGTCGGCCTTCTATGGATTAAGACCTCTGAAATTTTGAGCCCTTAAATAAACTTTTCCTCTTCTACAGTTGTCCTGGTCAGGTCATTTAGTCGCAGCAGCAAAATAGTTGACTAAACAGAGCCCTAACAGAATCCCAGCCAGACTGCTCTTGGCAGTGAGTGTGGTTCTGTCTGACTGCCTTATCACCTGGTTTTCTCAATACCAGTCCTTTTGCTTCTCACTGTCTCTATAAACTACTCAACTTCCTTTCTTTTCTGATTTTCTGACCAATATCCATTTCTATCACTTGAAATTAAGAATTACACTAAGAAATTTGTCATTATCCAGAGTACCCCTCCAAAAATGAACATTTTTTCTATCAACAGCTTGTTTTTTATTTTAACCAGAACTATTCAAACTAGTTTGATAATACCCTTTTGCCTTATGATTGAATGAGTGTCTGGCATTTTTTACTTACAACCAAAATCAGGCCCCACCTAAGACTGTGAGGAAAATTGGCAAAACCCATTAAAATGTTCTCATGATCTGTATGTGATATGTGTAGGACAAAATAACTTAGATAAGCAACTTGTTAGGAGGAATGGTTGATTTGGGGTGATGATTTTAGAAGTTTCACTTCATGGTCAGTTGACCCTGTTGCTTTCAGCCTGCTCTAGTTCAGGGAACTAGACAGTGTTTGTGACCGAGTAAGGTTAGGAGAAGGCAGTGAAGGAAAATGAAACTAGAGTTTTGGGCAGAGTCCAAATCATAGACAACTCTGCTTTACATTGAGGGTTAAGATTTGTCCTAAAGGTGAGAGGAATGTGCTAGTTTTCAAAGTACCACAACTTTAACAATGGACATTTATCCTCTCTCATTCCGGAGACTAGTAGTCCAAGTGTTTAAGCAAAGCAATAGCCTGATCAAACTGACTATTTGAAAAGCCCACTTTAATGACAATCTGGTGTTTTAAGTATGTAATTAAAGTCCAAATATCTCTTTGCTTAAAGTAAAACATAAGGTAAGTGAAATAATACTACACAATCATCCTCTGATGGGTAAACTGAAATTTAAATTATTTAAATCCATTTTAGCATAAATTGAACCTTGGTCTAAATCCTGATCACACCATGGTTTAAAGGGAGAGGTGAGCAGGATGGGAGAAAACATAGAAAACTAATTTTAGAAAGTTTTTGACTGTCATTCTCAGTTATGTTGTGTCTTAAAGTAGTGATTTTTTTTATTTATTTTTTTGCTGAATTTCTTAATTTTCACTTTTGAGAGTCTCCTTTCTTATGCCAGTGCACTGAAGGAGGAAGGACAGGGTAGGAGGCAGAGGCAACCAAAGCATAAAATCTCAGATTGCCTGTGCATTTTTTTCATTTTATTCCATAATTGATTTCAGATGGCCAATCTCACTGACAATCATAAAATTCTAAATACCTTTTATTTCAAGATCTAAACAAACTGTTTTAAAATTTGGCATCCTATATATCTTTATTTTTCTAATCCCAACAAAAATCTGGAATTATCAAATAGTTCTTTAATAGCTTGTTGTGGTTTAGATATGAGGTGTCCCCCAAAAGCTCATGTGTGAGACAATGAAAGAAGGTTTAGAGGTGGGCTGGGGTCGTTGCTCACTGGTGGAATGTTTGTCTCGCATGTGTGAGGCACTGGGTTCGATCCTCAGCACCTCATAAAAGTAAGTAAATAAAGGTATTGTGTCCATCTACCACTAAAAGAAAAAAGAACTAAACAAAGAAGATTTAGAGGTGAAGTGATTAGGTGACAAGAGCCTTAACCCAATCAGTGAGTTAATCCCCTGATAGGGTGTTACAGTAGGCAGGTAAGAAGAAGCTGGAGGAAGTGGGTCAACGGGGGTGTACCTTGCGGTATCTATTTTGTATCTGGTGAGTGATTCTCTCTCTGCTTCCTGATGTGATGTCTTGTCTTGAGCTTCCCTCTGCCACACTCTTTCACCAAGGTGTTCTGTCTCACCTTGACCCCTGAGGAAGAGGCCAGCTCCCTACAGACTAAGACCTCTGAAATTGGGAGCCCCCCCAAATAAACTTTTCCTCCTCTAATTGCTTTTTTCAGGTCTTCTGGGCACAGCAGCAAAAAGGCAGACTAAAACACACCTATACATTTTAATAACATGCATTTCCAAGAGTACCTAGCATAGTATTCTGATTATATTACATATTATTCAAACATTTTATTTGTTCCTGAAAACAAGGCTATTGATTTGAACTTCATAACTGTTGAAATTATTTAAAATACTATTGTGGACATGAATATATGGAGACACACACTTGGGATCAAATGGCAAGATTTCCTTCAAGTAAATCTTGGCACAAACTAAAAATAGAAAACACAGAACTAGTCTAGGTGACTCTCCGTAGCCTCCTGGTTATTTCAAATCATAATTACAAGTGGAGAATTTGTCAAGTCCAAGAACTCAAAAGAATCTTTTTATAAATTTTCGTATGGATTAAATAAACTTGAAAAGTCATTTATAAAGATGCCACAGATTTTGATCAAATGCCAAAATTTCAAATCAGCAAACCTGATCAACCTAATTTTGAAGCTCAGGAGAAATTACAGGGAGTTCTGTGCTTAGGAGGAAACATAGACACATACCCATCTGCACACGTGTACATACACACGGCTATATATTGTAAGCACACATGCATATTCATATATAGCTACATAAGCTATAACACATATATAATTCAGTCTACTTATATGTATTTATATGTAATATATATGCATATATGTTCATATAGATCATATATTATCAAATTTCTTAACATTACCTCAAAATTTTATCTTCCCATCAATCTACTCTGAAAGTTTTTAGAAAATTATAATTTACCCTCCCAACACCAGCCTTAATAAAGTTTCCTTTACTTGTTAATTTATGTCTTATTAAAGTTTTTCTAGTAAGCATTTTAAAAATACATATACTTTATAAGATGCAATATTTTCTGCACCAAAAAGAAGGTTTTGAGAGAGTTGACTTTCTTCCATGACTTATGTTGGTAAAAATTTTATGAAATATTTTTATTGTACCCAACATTGCAATAATGTTACTGAATAAACGGGTTGTTAGATGAAGATTTGTCATCAATGTAGTGCCTTATTTCTAGAAAAATGAAATCAAAAACTCTACCAATTCAATGATTCATATCTTGAAAAATGAGTTCCAGAGGCAAAATCCCAAGCCCCACGTAGGGAATCTTGATGAATCCCAATCCCTCCAGAGATATGGAAACCCTTGTGCCTATCCCTTGTGCCTACCCCTCACATCTACGCCAACCCTCCTTGCAATGGAGCTTTCTTAACACAGATCCTTCCATAATCCACAAAACAGGAAATGGAGAAAGTGGCAATTCCATGTTAGCACTTGAAACACCCACTCAGAAGCGGCAGTCATCATTTTCCACCTTCAATTGGACAAAATAAGCTAACAGGTCATACCTAACTCATAGGAGAGAGAAAAGTTTAATCTTTCCATATTCCCATAAGGGAGAATGGAAAATATTAGTGAACAACATTAGTTATGATCAACCCACAGTAATTTACAAGGACTGACAGCAGCCCAAATAATCAGAATTACCTGGAGAAGCAAAGTCTACCAAATTTTGGTCAATACATCCTTAGAAGTAGCATGTTTGTCTCTTAAATTCATACTAAACAGTAAAACCTATGACTTCTATCATTTTATTGCCATCCTAATCCCATAGAACTGGTGAAGACTATCCCCAGTGACAAAGAGGTACTTATGTACACTTCTGGGTTGAGATCCTGCAAGTCTCCCGATGAATTATGAGAAGCATAGAATATAGGACTTTCCTTGCTTATTTATCAATATGTAGACAATTGGGTTACATACAGGGTATTACTCTTTGTCAGAACCAACAGTATAATACTGGTGACAGGCAATACTATTCAAGGTGGCCCAAATGTGGAGAGTAAGGCAAGACTCCATAGACCATCCAGAAATGAGAACACATGAAACTAGTGAAGACTGAGAATGATATGGCATCTGAGCAGCAGCATTCCTATTATTCCCATCTTGAATGCAACGAAATGCTATTTAAATCCTATTAGTAAAATTCTAAAGTTTGTTATTAATGCCCCCCGAAAATAGAAATCATAAGTAATCCTTTTATCTCCCAATACTGATTTTCATTGGCTATTGAAGCTGAATGAGACTAACACTACAGTTTACAGAAAATAATTTGAGACACAATCAATTCATTCTCCTTCTATTACTCCTTTGAATATGATCTTGGCACATAGTTGATGAAATTTAGTCATAAGTCAGAAAAGTCATGCAAGATTGGGTTTTCTTCACAAGTCATTCAAGAGAAATGGATTAAAATGAAGTGATCTAGTATTTTCCCAGCTCTCTGACTTTGGGGGGAAAAGATCTTGTCTCTTCATGTCACAAAACCTCTGCTAATCTAGAAAGGGTAATGCTAATTACCTTGGAGTAAAACTACTGACCATGACCTGTGGCTAAAACACCTGGGCTGTTTCCAAAGGCACACCGACAGTGTCTTCTCATGGATTAGAATCAGGGAAGCTTCTCTCAGTTTCTCCAAATCACTTTCTTCCAGCTGTGTCTTTTTCTCCCTATAAGTAACCTACTATGTGATTCCATTTTTATGAAATATCCAGAATAGGTAAATCCATACTGACTGAAAGTAGATTGATGGTTGTCAAGGCTTGGAAGAAAGGAGAGTGGCACATAACTGCTTAGTGATGTCATATTTGGGTGCAATGTTTTGGAATGTGACAGAGGTGACAGTCATATGATGTTGTGAATATACTAAATTGTGCACTCCAAATGATTGTTTTTTGTGAATTTCACTTCAAATTTTTTAAAAAACTAATAAATAAAAAAGTTAGAACTCATTAAAGGATATTCCACAACTGTATCCCTCTCAATCCCTTGAATTTCAATAAAAGTTTGGAGTTAATTGAGAGCCAGAAGGTTTGAGTTGCCCAAGGGAGAATATTATATAGTAGTCCAACATTTGTCCTGAATGTAGAAGAATGTGGAAGAACAAAACCCCTGACCAGGACTGTGGGATCTTGAAAGAATCTTCCAGCTCCAATATCTAATGATATGTGATGATGGTCTTTTCCTGGGATGAGGGTTAAGGATCAGATTTGCTTGCATAATCAATGCAAAAGCTAAAACATTATTAGAAACATTATTAGAAAATCCATGCCTCTATATTCTCATAGGAAAATACTAATATATTGTTATATATTCTGAAAATAATGTCCTTCTTTAATCCTCAAGTTTTAGTCTTTTGCTTCTTAAATATCATATTTCCTCTCAACTTTATTGACTATCCCTACACACAAAATGGAATAACCAGAAGTCAACCATTCTCCAGCACTAATCCAGCATTTAGACCTGAATAAAGATTATGTCCCTCATTGTTTAGGTAAGTCCTGAATTTCCTCTCTGTCTAGTACATGAAAATAAAGAGGTAATAAAACCAGAGCGTGCATGGAAGCATTTGATCATTGAGAGAGAGATGTTTCTGGATGTTGGAGGGGAGGGGTTTCCAGGTGGACCACATAATGTTGCCACATCATTTGGATAAACAGTCCACATATCTAAAGTGTAATCTATTCAGGATGATGGCACATTACAGAAACCCGTGATGGGTGTGAAGAATTCATAGGCATCTGCCACGCACAATTTAACTAAACCATTTGCCACCCTGTCTTTTAGAGTGGCATTTTTAACACCTTCATAAAGCAACAACATAAGAGAATGAACAATCCAACATCTATTCAAAAGGACAGCCAACTCTTCTAATAAAAGCGTAGCAAGAGACATAGATTCTATGAGTTAATATGATGCAGAGCTATGAGAGAATCCCTGGAGTCATTAAGACAATTAAGTCATTAAATGACATAGAAAAATCAGTTGGATTCCTTAGTCAAGAAATAAATAAAAATCATTCACTTGATGCAGGTTTCCTTATTTATAGTACCACGGGAAGTCATTCTGGTTTTTATTTTTTCTTCCTCTATTTTTCCTCCAAATCTGTGCACTCCACACTTATGTGCACTTTCAAAATTACAAATGATTCAGGTCAAGCTTTTAATGCCCAGTCAGCAGGAAAAGGAACAGAAGAGAGAAAAATCTTTGTTAATGAAGTTACAAAGCCAATGCAAACTGCTCCCCATGGATTCAAATTCCCATAGACAACTGACTCCAAATTCCAGCGAAATTTAACAAAATAAGTATGAAAGAAAAGGTTTGATTAAGTGAGAATGCTATTCCTGAAATGAAAAAGAAAAAAAAAATCTTTCTATATTTTTATGTGGAGAATAATAGTTTAAAAAGAAAATTCAGAGTTAAGAGTAAAGTGTTCTCAAAAGTGTCGCCTAAAATCAAAGTCAGCTGACATCACGATTGTTAATCTTTTTAGATATAATGAGAATCTCTTTAGAAATCACATTTCTATCTACTACTTATTGAGTGAAGTTTGAGGTGCCTTAGAACCCACTAAACTACCATCCCTCTGCTGCAATCCCACAGAGACCCAGAAGGAAAAATGATCCCAGAGCAAGGTGATCGTCCTTTCTGTGGTAAAGGTTAACATCTTTTCTGTGGACTCGCCTAGAATGAAAATCTCCAGGCGCATCACAGGAATGTCAAGATCATTCCTCTTTGTTACTTGCTTCTCTGAATCTTTTCAGCTGTGGTGGAATCCAGGGTTGAAATTGGAGGGAGAGAAAGAAGTACGACTTTCTCTTCTGAGTGGGCATCATGGTCTCCTCCCATCATTACCCCAAAAATGTTGTAAATAAGGGTCAATTGTAGGAACAGTAAGTCCTTTTTGCAGTATATTCTAGATTTTAACTAGCTCTCTCTCTGCTAATTCAGAACTTTAAAATTCACACTGCCTGGGTAAGTGGTGGGAGGTGACAGCATTGTATCCTGTCTTCAGGAGGACACCCTGGTGGGGCACTGTCTGGGGTGCTGTGCAGATTCACTGCCTGAAATGTTAATTGGAGTTGGAAGAGTCTCCTTTTATGAAGACTAGCCTCCACCATAGTTTCATCCTTAACCCAATTACCTTCTACTAGGTCAGTGACCTCCTATGCTCTGTAATTGAAGCATGATAGAGTGTCATCTACTCCTGAGTGTGAAAGAAAAGTGAATCCAGACTGGGTAAAAATGCCATGAGGTGAATCAGCAAGGGATTAAACCCAAAAATAAACAGTCGCTCTAGGTGCTTTAATCAGAAGCATTTAATTCCATGAATCAGTTACACAGAAACTTCTGGAAACCCAAACATATGGGGTAGTCAGTTTAAAAAGAGGTTCATTCCTCCTCTGACTGGAGGGACAGAGAAGAGACAACACTGGTAGATCCCAGAGTCTGGGACACCCACCAAAGCTGGAACTGCAGCAAGTCCTTCTGGTGGGAGCTGAGTCCACAGAAGAAGAGCTTGTCCAGGAGAGCCTGGGTGCACCCAGGGGGACTCAGTTACTGCCAGAAATGTCACAAGGCAGAACCAGAGAATAAAAGCACTCTGTCTTCTCCTACCTGCCTTTCCTCCCATTGGCCAACCTACCAGAATGCCAGAAGGCAAGGAGACCCAAGGAATATTGTCCCCTTAAGATAAATAGCAGAGCAGAAGGAGAACTGGAGAGCTTACTGACCAGCAATCAAAATTTGATGCAGGATTTGGGTTCATAAATTTTGGGTCAATTCAATGAACACAAAGATGTTTCCATGCCATTTTCAATCGCAATGGTTCCTCATCTCTTACAGATGGCAAATAAACTCTATTATGGTAAATGGTGAATACGTTCTGCTTTCTGTGCTGAGTCTGTCCAATTAGTAGTGTCTGCCTGGAGCTATGTTTCCAAAGATTTTGAGGCTGAGAACAGACTCAGCAGGAGAGAGTGCTGTAGTCACCTGATACTGCTTGTCCTGGACTTGGGAGGAGGTGGGGGGGGTATGTGTATGATCTGAGTGGGCTGCATGGCCTTCTGTCATTTATGGGCTAATGCCTGGATTTTCTGCCACCGTCACTGCTCCTATGAATTTTGCTTTCAGCCCATAGTAAATGCTAGCTGCCACTGTATGCACCATGGGATAGCTTACCTTCCTGTCGCTGCCACTGTATGCACCATGGATAGCTTACCTTCCTGTCGTGGTCATGTCGTATCTTCTCCTGGAATGCCCTGCCCTCCTCTATGCTATATAGAAAACCCTTTCTTAACTTAAGATTTGCACCATCACATTCTCTAGATACCTGCTTCCTGTCCCTAAGCCAGGTGAAGCACCACTCCTCAGTCCTCGCCCTGCTCTGTGCCTGCCTCCAGCATTGTACTTCTAGCTTTCTGTATGCCTCACCAGAAGGGGATTATCTGGGGACAAAGGCCTTGCCTCTGCCTACTCAAAATCCCTGGAATTTATCCCAATGAGTGTCCAATACTTGGTAGGTGATCAATAAACCTTTGTTGAAGTAACTAAATAAACAAGTAGTGAAGATATTCCAAAGGCTATGATTTCACTGGGGAAACAGGCTCCCAGCCAGCAGTTAAGCTGGGAAAGGTGGTCAGAGGTGGCAGAGTCCAGTCTTACAGAGAGAGGTAAGGTGTGGTTTGAAGACAGAGACCTGGATCCAGGGGGAAGCAATAGACTAACCCAGAATTAAGAGGAGTTAATCTTTATTACTAGGAGAGTAGGGCTAGAGCTTGAGAGTACGTGGAAAGAGGGGCTGCTTGGGGCTAAGAAACACTTGCTGACATTTGGAAAGGTCTTGACCAAAAGGTCATCAATAAATCAATGTGTTAGAACTGTTTGATCATGTGAGGGAATCCTGGTGACTCTCAGGGCACAGGTGAGTGACAGGTGCCAAGGCCGTTCTGACTACTCAGTAAAAAGCTTCTCTTCATACTCACTCATCCACCTCCCTTCTGGACAACAGAGCCCACCTGTGGCCCCCATGGGTTACCATTACTTCTCGATAACTCACCACTTCTTTTCGTCCTCCGGGGCAATACTGATCTGTTCCTCTATAGTTTGCTTTTTTTCCCTCTTGAAAGCCATAACGTTCTTCTGTCTGAGCTCCCAAGTCCATCTTTTTGGCTTTCAGATAAAAAATTCTCTCATAATCATCTAGACCTTGGCCATGGGTCATTAACCCTAGACCCCCACAACAGAAGACCCCTAGCCAGCATTATTAATGTCAGAGGCAGAGATATGCCACTAGGTTCACGATCATCATCATCCTCTGCGACTTCCCAACTAAGACTTCACCTTACTTTCACTCCATTTCCTAAGCATGCACCTTCTTACCCTCATATCTTCTGCCAACTTTAAATCCTGTGTTTGCGTTTTCTCCCACTTACTTCTTTTAGCAAAGAGTCTTTGAAGGGTATTTCTCCATATAGGTGACCCAGGACTGGGGACATAGCTCAGTGGGAAAGCTCTTTCCTACAGTGTGTGAAGCCCTGGGTGATCCCCATCACCACAAAAATAAACTAACTAAATATTAAAAGTGTTTGTCTCAGCAATATCCATTTTTTTTTTATCTGAGCACAAAAAATAGTCCCACAAATTAAGGGCAAACAAGTTGGTTGTCAAAATATTTATTATTTATTTATTTATTTATTTATTTATTTATTTGCTATGCTCAAATAAGTTTCAAATCAAGGGCCTTGTGCATGCTGGGCAAGCACACTACCACTGAGCTACATACCCAGCCTTAGATTTTACTTTCAATTGCTATTTTAAACTTAACCTTCATAATTTCTTGTTAGGAGAGTGAATTCATCTAAGTTGTGTATTGCCTCAAATATTTTCCAAGATACTAATACACTATGTCCTCTCAGAATCCTTCCCATCTGCAAACACCCTCACCCTTTCCAAGGAAGTCATCCTATCCTCTCTGCAGTACAGAGGAGCTGCCCCACTATCTTCTGGCTTCCAGAAAAAGAGATGGCAAGCCTGGTGCCAACCTAAGGCCATTTCCCTTATGAGTACCTGTTATGGCCCTAATCTTGGTTTTATAAGATTTTCTTTCCTTGGAACTCATGATTTCACACAGAAAATGATTCCTGCCCTTGGACTTGATAAGCCCTTTTAATCCTCAGGCTCCATTTTTTCTTTTCTCTCCTCTGGAACACTCGAGCTTTTCACATTAGATTTTTAGTCGTGTCCTTCAAGTAACTTATCATCTCGCTGATGCTTCACATGCCTCCGCACATTCAATTTACATTTTGATATTTTTTTATACTTGATCAGTTAGGCAATTAATTTGGTTCTCAAGATGAGTCCTTTTTCCTTCATTTCATCAAATATAATTTTTAATTAAAAAAATCAAGATTGGCACAGTGGTGCATGCCTGTATTCCCAGTGACTTGGGAGGCTGAGACAGGAGGATTGCAAGTTTGAGGCCAGCCTGAGCAACTTAGCAAGACCCTGTCTCAAAATAGGAAATAAAAAGGTCTGGGATGTGGCTCAGTAGTAAAGCTTCCCCACAACCCTGTACCTGGGTTCAATCCCCAGTAAAAAAGAAAAAAGTGTCTTATCTTTAGAAAACACTGCTCAGCCCTGAC
Source organism: Glaucomys volans (assembly GCA_020662805.1). Lineage (NCBI taxonomy): Eukaryota > Metazoa > Chordata > Mammalia > Rodentia > Sciuridae > Glaucomys > Glaucomys volans. Next base: position 61,205 of record JAJEJO010002903.1, read on the forward strand.
TAAATGCCCTTCTTATCTTTTCTCCTATTGCTTTTGCTTGTTGTCATTAACAGTAACACAATTTTAACAAAGTGGTGGCTGACTCCTCTCACTCCTACTCCACTGGTGGCCCCTCTTCTAGGCAATTGCTTTGTCTTCCCCTTCAGGCAGCCCAGTCTACACAGGTGAGATTTGCCTTTGTTTTTCTTTTGTCTGCTTTTGGCTCTGTAAATTCTGTGTCAGAAAGTGGGGACTCAGTTCCATTTATTTCATACCAATAGAATGCTCATTTCTTTGCACCAAATTTCCCAGCCTGCCTTCAGGCAGGAGAGACACCATCTTGGTCAGTGAGAGGTGTTGCCCTCCCTTCTTCCAGACAGAAACAGGGACTTGATGCTGGAGACAGAGAAGAATCTTATCCAGGAAGGAACAAGCAGTGCTGTGATATAAATGACAGAAAGAACCCACATCTTTGATGGCATAGACCTGCTATACCAACCTGAAATCCTATCTCTGAATTTCTCATTATAGGGGAAATAATTTCCTAATTTTTTAAGCCACTCCAGCTCAATTTTCTGTACTTCCAGTTAGCTACAATCCCTAAATAGTCTCATGTATTACTAACTGTTGGAAAATCAGTCAATGTTGGGAGGCAAGGCACTTTCTAACCCTCTGAACCTGCAGTAGGCAAGCCAGACCACAGGCCTCCTGTCACCCTGTGTCATAGGCCTGAGCAAAAATATCTAGGTACCTAGTTCTCCTGGGATATATTATGAGTTTGATTTATGTGTTCCCCAAAAGCTCATGTGTGAAACAATGCAAGAAAGTTTAGAGATGAAATGATTGGGTTATGAGAGCCTTAGTCTATCATTGCATTAATATTTATCAGAGATTAACCGGGTGGTAACTGTAGGCAGATAGGGTGTGGGTGGAGGAGGTGGGTCTGAGGAGGCAAGCCTTTGGGGTGTATATTCTGCCCTTGTTGAGCAGAACTCTCTCAGGTTTCTGGTGCTATGCGTTAAGCTGCTTTCCTCTGCCACACATTCCACCATGATGTTCTGCCTCACTTCAGGCCCTAAGGAATGGAGTCTGCCATCTATAGACTGAGATCTCTTAAACTGTGAGCTCCCAAACAAAGTTTTCTTCCTCTAAAATTGTTCCTGTCAGGTCTTTTGGTCACTGCAGAAAAAAAAAAAAAAAAAAGACTAAAACAAAGTATAAGGCTGAACCAACTGAAGAGACTAGCCTTATATTAGCTTGGACTGTATTATGGGTTGGGTGCGAGGTGTCCCCCAAAAGCTCACATGTAGGAAATGCAAGAAAGTTCAGAGAAGAAATGATTGGGCTGTGAGAGTCTTAACCCAATCAGTGAATTAATCCCCTAATGGGATTAACTGAGTGGTAACTGGAGGAGGTGGGGATTGGGGACGTGGCTTTGGGCATATATTTGTATCTGGTGAGTGGAGATCCCTCTCTGCTTCCTGATCATCATGTGAGCTGCTTCCCTCTGCCACACTCTCTGCCATGATGTTGGGTTCCACCTTGAGCCCCGAGGAATGGAGTCTGCTGTCTATGGATTGAGACCTCTGAAACCATGAGCCCCAAATAAACTTCTCCCTCTCTACAGTTGATCTGGTGGGGTCCTTCAGTCACAGCAGTGAAATAGCTGACTAAAACAGGCTGCTAAAACAAAATACAACAGACCGGTGACTTAAACAACAACATGGATTCTATCACAGTTCTGGGGGATTAGAGGCCAGAGATTAGGATATTAGTGTGGCTGGGTGCTTCAGTTTGGATGTGAAATGTCCTCCAAGGGTCTTTGTGTTAAAGGCTTGGTCACCAGCATTTGATGCTATTGGGAGGTGGTAGAACCTGTAAAAGGTGGAGCCTTCTGGGAGGAGGTTAGGTCATTGGAAGTGGACCCTTGAGTGGAATTATGGGATCCAACTCCTTCTTCTGTAATTTTTACTTGCCAGCTTCCATGAAGTAAGAAGCTTCCTCTGGCACATGCTCCCCTCCATGATAAACTACCTCATCACAGACCCAAATGAAACAGAGCCAAGTAACCTCTGTCCAAATCTCTGAAACTGTGAACAAGAGTCCACCTTCCTCCTTATAAGTTAATTCATCTCAGGCATTTTCCACAGCAATAGAAAGCTAACTAACACACCAGAGTCTGGAGAGGACTCTTTTTCTGGCCCTCAGGAGGCCACCTTCTTGCAGTACCTTCACATGGTGAAGGCAGAGCCCCGGGATTTCTTCCTTTTATTATAAGGCCACCAGTGTATGTGATCAGGGTTCCACCCTTATCCTTATTTAACCTTAATCCCTTTCTTAGAGACCCTATTTCCAATATAATCACACAGAGATTTGGGGGTAACCAAACTCTATCCATAGCACTCCAGAGCTGCTCCCTGCAAAGCTGGCCAAGTACTATATGGCACACATGGAGTAGAGAGGGGATCATTGGCACAAATGTCTCCCATTGTTCCCAACTTTTTATGAAGAAGCACTCTCCTGCCTGGTAGAGTGGCACATGTTTGTAATTCCAGGTACTTGGGAGTCTGAAGCAGGAGGATCACAAGTTAGAGGCCCTCTGGGCAACTTAGCGAGTACCTGTCTCAAAATAAAAGCTAAAAAGATGGTGTAGATCAGTGTTAAATTGTCCCAGGCTGACCACAAACAAAAAAAGAAGTACTCTCCTCAGAACAAGTTTCTTAAACTGCCACTCCTGGTCTCTCTGGGATCAGCAGAGATAGAGCAACTACCACCTCTGCCCTCTAATCCAAAGATTCCAGCTAAGGTTTTGGCCCCCCCAAGGCTCCTTCACTGTTGAACAGAACATCAAGAACTGGCTACCACTCTCAGGGGAGTTCTCTAAATATTTCTGCCCATTGCATTTTGATATTGGAGTTGCCAAGGGAAATGCAATGCAGAGAAGCACTGGATGGAGCATCACTTTATTTATATAGAGAGGAAACAGCAACACTTCAGTAGTGTATATAGCTCCCCATGTCTTACAGGTCTCTTCTGGCAGCCCATGAAGAGAGGTGGCTATGTGCACCCTTCCCATAACCTCAAAAGAAGAACCTAACCCCTTCCTTATGCAGGACAGACAGCGGTGAGGTTGGCCAGGTGATGGAATGCACTCACTTGAGGTTGCAACAGAGGAAGATCTTCCTACACAAGGCATTAAATCTGGTATGGGTTGTGGGCTTTTTTTCTCTTGGTGAGAGTTCAAATCCATCCTCATGCAGCAAGTGGAGGTGGAAAGACTGTGCATGAGATTGCCTTTTCCAACCATCCTGTTTCTCAGGGTGTTTGTAAATGAGATGGGCATTGGGATGAATGTTCAGGCTCCGTTCACATCTAGGACTGTGCTTCTGATCCAGTGGTCCCCAATTGCTTAGCTGTTTTTGCTGCTTAGGATCACTCCCAACACAACTGTTAACTCAATCTCATTCTGAAAAATTCTCTGTATTGAAAAATCCTGAACCCCTTTAGATTTCCCCACCTCACATGAATGGATCAGGTCTATTCTAACTACACTGAGTGCCTTTTTCAGAGAAGGAATGGAAAGGAGCTACCCACGACACTCGTTATGTTCTTCCATGCAAGTATCCATTCAACCCATCTCTAATATTTGAGGCAAACATCCTCAGGACAAATAAGTAGCTACAGGAAACCTCAGATACCAAACCATTCCCCAAATACTTGGAAAATGGAAATAGAAAAAGGATTTGTTCATAGGGCTTATGGTTTGAAGAATTCATGCAATTTCCTCCATTTCTCGTCTGTTTTCTGAAGCCTTTTCTTTACTTTCTGGTTAAATAAAGAAAGGCCGAATAACAGCTGATTCAGCTTGAGCTCTTATAAATTGGAAATGGATTTTTAGTAATGCAGTGGAATTCTGTACCACAAAAATCGATGAACCCCACGGACTGTGTTATGAGGGATTTGACCTATTTAAGGAAGGCACTCAAGGATTCATGAAATGCAGTGGCAGATCCCAGAAGGCTGGGTTCCTCCGGCTTGCCTACTGCTTCCTGCCTGTTCTCAGGGGAAGGGGCTCAGACCTGGTCAGACCTCCGCCTGCTGGGCTGAGCTGCATGTGGAGGACACTTCTGTTGCCTCCACTCCAGCGCCACACTTCTTATCCTGTCATCTTCCTGCACTGTCCCACCCAGGCAGGCTGCTTCCACAAAGCCATTCCCATCCTTGACAAGTCACACTCCCAGAATCAATTTCTTACCCTGAGGGCTTTCTGAACACAGGGTATAACAAATCTTTCCCACTGAACCTGGCAGTGTGCCTTCCTCTCAGGTCTGTTCTCCTCTGCCACTGTGCACTCCTTGGGGGTAAGGACCATGCCACAATTCCAGTGCCAGGCACCAGGAAGAACTGAGAATTGCTCATTTTAATTGATAAACAGGCGACCCTTCCCCCACCTCCATATTTTGATTCATTTTTTTTCATAATTTTCAATGGCTTTTCCTTTGTATTGTTTGGTTTTTTGATAGCAACTCTCTTAATTAAGAACAATTTCAATCCCCACTCCCTCCATGACTACCTGTTCTTGATTCCTTTCTCCTCCAAAACCCAGTAGCACGTTTTCTATAACCACAGCTGCCCTCTCAGTGCAAAACGTTTTGCTTTGCCTACTTGTGTTTCTTGTGTTTGTTTCTCTAACTCTATTACAGTAGTCCCCTTTCATCCAGTTTTACTTTCCATGGTTTCCACTACCCATAGTCAACTACAGTCTGAAAATACTGAGTGGAAAATTCTAGAGATGCATAATCTATAAATTTTAAATTACATACTGCTCAGAGTAGCATGATGAAATCTTGTGGCCACCCTGCTTTGGTGAATTATCTCTTGGGCCAGTGTTTCCAGGGTGTATATGCTATCCAGCTGCTAATCATTTAATAACTGTCTCAGTTATCAAAGCAACCATTACAATATTGCTGTGCTTGTGTTCAAGTAACCTTTATTTTTCTTAATAATGACCCTTAAGCACAACAGTAGTAATGATGGAAATTTGGATAAGCCAAAGAGAAGCTGGAAAATACTTACTTTAAATGAAAAGGTGAGAAAGTTTAAGAAATTTCAAGATACAACATATTCACATAACTTTAAGTCATATTGCAATTATTCTATTTTATTATTAGTCATTGTTAATCTCTTACCATGCTTAACTTATAAGTTCCACTTACTATAGATATGTGTTTATACAAAAAAGCATAATATATATAAAGTTTGAGACTATCCATGGTTTTAGGCATCCACTGTGGTCTTAGAAAATATCCCCCATAGGTAATAAGAAACTCCAGTGTAAGATCCCTGAACAGCAATCAGTGTTACTGAATAATTGAACATGCTTTTCAAGGTAAAATGTGCTTTCCTGCCCCAGTGATCATCCCGCATCACTAGGGCTGGCCCATTGCTCACACCCTGGCACCACCAACCCTCCCTAACCCCAGTGATTTAGCCACTGTACACCAAGACTTAGCTGTGTGCTCTTCCAGTCTAGCCTGCCTCCTGACTGGTAATGTCTGGATCTCCTAGCTTATGGTGATAGCAGGGTTGGTGGGGGGAATTAGTCTCAGCGTTTCTAGTACTAAAACAAGGTGCCGAGTTCCCCTGGGTAAGATCGACAAAGTGAATGACAGATCAGGAAATCAAGCAGCAAGGAAGACCATATCCATCCTTATTACAAACCACCATTATTCTGTCAATGAAGGACTTGAGATCCTTTGCAGAGAGGATCCAGCTCCATAAAGGGTTCTTAACCTGGGTTCATGGGCCCACAAGGGTGCTGGATAGACCTACAGGATCTATAAACCTGAGCAGTATTTTAGACACTCATTGCCGTTAATAGAAATGACCACAGACTCCAAAGATTGAACAAACACAGGTTTGTTTAAGGTGTTGACAGAGCTGCGGTCCTTCAAGAGGCTGCACAGGAGAATCTCTGCCTTTTACCATCTGCTGGAGTCTTTTTGCTCATGGCTTCTGCTCCCATCAACATGCCTTCTTGGACTCTAACTCTCTCCTGTCCCTCTTAGAACCTTCATGGTTACCTGGGATCCAGAATAATCTCCCTATCTCAAGATCTTTAATTTTAACCATATCAGCCAACTTCCCTTTACCATGTAAGGAAATATATCTAGAGATCAGTGATTTTAGACAGACATCTTTAAGGAGTCATTATTCTGGTCTGATCACTACAGGTGGGAAAAAGACTTTCTTTTTTTTTTTTTTTTCAATCTAGTGGTAGCTAAAATTTTATATCCACCCCCCTCTTTCTACTTTTCTTTTTGATTTGACAAATAATTTTTTTTTGTATTTCCAGTTTTTTTAAGTGGACACATTTGCTTAAACTAAAGTTGTTTTTCAAAGCACACAAAAGCTGAGCACAGACAACATTAAATCCAGCCATCCAGAGTGACAAAGAATAAGAGACACCAGGTAGGCACCTTCAAGAGAACACTGACCATCCCAGGTGACTACCTGACAGTCAGACATTGGACTCCTCACACTGCAAAAAATCCTGTGGGGTGAACTGCCCAATGGACTTCATCACTGTACCTTGGTTTCTATTATCTCTTAATAATCAGCATAGGGAAATGGTCTTCACAGACAACCTGCATCCATTTAAATTAGACACATTTTCTATTATAGTGTAATTAAAAGGTGACACCATATTTCTTTTGGATCAATTCCTTATTGTAGTGATTTTACTATCAATGGCATATAGTTTTTTGGAATGTAGAGCATTGTAACTGAATTAAAGTTACAGATTTTTTAAAATGTGACATACATGGTAACTATTAATATTGGTTTTACTGTTCATATATCCAAAGAAAATTCTTACAGTAAGTATTAATTGGTCTGATATGCTTATGAATTGATCCCAGAAGTGTAATTACAGGTCTGCATGATTTTAATGCCTATTTTTTCATTTTACAAAATAAATAAATGCAAGTGGTGCAGTCGCCCAAGGATCAGGATAGCTCCTCAGGTAGCTGTCACAAGCTCAGGCGTAAATCCCCACTAGTGAACGAAGTTAAATCCGATTCTTCATCAAGAGGTGCTGGTGGAGATTGTCAGATTCCTGCTTTCCCCTACAGATCCCCAATTCAACGGCCAGCAGTGAGAAGGCAGCAGAGAAGAAGAAGAACCTTTAGAAATTCTGCTGATTAAATGCCCCCTTTCTTCCCAATACTGGCGTTTCTCATGCTGGGAGCAGCTGTGTGCTTCCATGTTCAGAGGAAGGCCCACTTGACCAATCCTATATTCAATCCGAGTTCTTCTTTAAGATGTCTTTGACTTCTTTAATTCTCTTACAATCTTCCTGCAGCTGCTTTTTTTCTCCAGTGCTCCAGGTATCTGTTTCAGAAGCTCTAGTATTTTCTGGTGGTGTCTGGGAGCGAGGTGGGTTTTCCAGTGAGAACTCTTGGAGCTACTCCTTCCAGATTCATTCCAGGCATCCAGCAGTGTTTTTTCCATGTCACCATTATAAACAGAAACAGGTTTGCCCCCGTTCCCAGCACTGCTGAAGTGCACTAGTACCCAGGAGGTCTCCTGGCTCTCCCCAGCAGCCCGCCCTCCCCCCATCGGGCCTTGGAGACAGGCCACACCTTGGGGTAGGTCGGCTGCTGCTGCCACTTGGACTAAGCAGTGATCACAGGGGAGGACACCACCCCACTTAATCCCCGACCCCTGGTCCCAGGCGGGTCGCTTGACATAGACATTTCCTCCTACGATGAATGTGGGCAATAAACCACTGGAGTCCCAGCAACACTGTTGTGCCCTTGTTGCAAATATCTCATGAATCAATTATGTTGGTCACTGCTTCCAAATTACCATAGTTATTTAACTTGCTGCCTGAGTAGCGATATTTGGTGTCTCAATAGAGAAGCACGTATGTCAGAATTTTTAAAAATTGCTTTGACAAGATTTCCAGGTTCCTTTGTATCTTAGGTCAGGTTTTCCTTAAACAAAAGACCCTGAGCTGTGAATTCATGTGCAGCTTATTTATGAATGAAGAGGTCCCAGGAGAAATGACAGAGGAATGGGGAAGTGGGGGAGGAAAAGAAAGGAGTAGCATGAGGGCGGGACTTCTGGAGAAGCCTGGGATTAGCCTGATTCCACTGGGAGTTCTGGAATGAGCATTAGAACTCAAGGTATGTCCCAACTAAAGATTGGTACTCAAGGTATGTCCCAACTAAAGATTGGTACTCAAAGTATGTCCCAACTAAAGATTGGTACTGAAGGTATGTCCCAACAGGACTAGTTTCGCACTCAGCACAGTTAGCCATCAGCTAAGGGAGCTCAGAAGATGCAAAGTCCCAGGCACTGCTGGCTTTCTGTCTCTACTGGTAAACTTCCTCCATCCAAGGGCAGTGCTCTGGATAAACTCCAAGGTTAGGCACAGCAAACAAAATCTGGGAGATGGACACACAGAAGGACTCCCAGGGAATCTGAGCAGGGCTCCAACAGTCCTGTTACACTTTTCATCTTTTGCTTTATACATTTAAAAATATTTTTAGGGAAGGTCTGCCATCCTCACCAGACTGCCAAAAAAGTCAAGTACAGAAAAATGCTGGATTCCCTGTTGTGTTTAATAACCAAGTGGCTTCCAAAATGATTGGGAGTCTCCAGTGCCCAGATGTAGACACAGGGATATGTTCAAGCAGAATGATTCCCCAAAGATGCCAATGGAAACTTCCAACCATCAGCATCCCTCACCACATACTTTGCCATCTGTTTATTCCATCCCACCAGATTTGTATTTGCTACATCCACTTAAAGAATGATACAAATTCATCTTATGAGTGCTAAAATGTTTCTTACAAAAGAAAAAAAAAACATCAGTGACAATGGACCTCTTTCATTTAAAAACTGTTCTTCAAATCTACTATGTCACTGAAATTATAATGAAAAAAAAAGGAAAGGGTGCCTGGTTTGTTGTATTAGGTATGCACACTTTTTGTTTATAGCACAATGAATCAGAAGGAGATGATCACTGCAGAAAGCGCAAGAGAGAAGAAAAACATCAACCAAGGAACTGATGAGAGAAGTAACAGCTTTTATTTAAAAATAATCATAGAATTATTACATTTATGTATGTGAACAATTCTCTTAAGACATATTTTATTTTTAAAAGATATTTAGGGCCAGGTGCAGTGGTGCACACCTGTAATCCCAGCAGCTCAGAGAGACTGCGGCAGGAGGATTGCAAGTTCAAAGTCAGCCTCAGCAATTTAGCAAGACCCTGTCTCTAATACACTATAAAAAAATGCTTGGGGATGTGGCTCAGTGGTTAAGCACCCCTGGGTTCGATCCTCAGTACCAAAATAAATAAATAAATGTGAGCTGGTTAACACACGCTCAAATTTTCACTCAAATTCCAAATTTAAAGTTAAAAGTTCCAAGCAATAACACACTTGCTTATTGCAGTTCATTTTTCTGAAAACAATGGCATTACTTCTCAACTCAAAATGAATGATGCTTTGTAAGGGGTAAATGTATGTACAGGATCAGGATTCCTACAATATTCTGATTTGGGGGTTTTACAAGAGGAAAAAAGAAAAAAAAATAAAACAAAAACAATATGCACAGATTCCCAACAGCCCTGGAGGTGAGAATAGGAAACAGCATTGTTCACTTGGACTGGGTTTTATTTCACTGCGTTCATGTTCTACTCAATGGAGCTAATTTAAGAGCCAAATGTGCAGTGTGTAAAAGAAAGCCTCCTTCACCAAGTGCCACACTCACACACACACACACACACACACACACACACACACTCACACAAGACTTTGAGCTCAAATTTTTATGAACTATCTGTAAAAGGTAAAACCTATCGATTACCAAGTTCACAAAAAGTATATTACTAATATAAGCACATGCTTATACCACAACATGCAAGACATTAGCCTTCTTTTGCACTGGCTAAAATGATCAGCACAGATTAGTCAAGAGCAGAAGACCGTTATGTGGACAGGACAATATGTCAAGGAGCGAGAGTGTATTTGACTGAGCTGGGAGAAGTCTTCTAGGTTTTGGAGGTTGTCTCTGAAAACTTCCACTATCCACAGGATCTCATCCTCTGCTGATCTCAGAAAACTTGGTCATAGTCCCCTTTCTCCCTTCCACAGAATTTTTACCATCAGTGCTTTCTATAAAGAGCTGTGAAAACTAGAGATTTGGCCTCGTTTTTGAGTAAACAAGTAGCTTACCACACTCATGGATGATGGGAGTAATACAAGACTCTAGGGTCAGGGACAAAGGATTCTATTATCAGCACAGTGAGCAGCACCAGCACCAGCGTATGTGCATTGGTGTCCTCAGCCCCAATCCCACGGACATGTGAAGAAGGTTATATTACATCTGCACTCATGTGGGCTTCATTGTAGGAACCTTGTGCTTAGACAACCAAAACCATTTACAATGGACACGAAGCCTCCTTGAAAATGTAGTTCTGACCAAAGACGATCAGTGCCTCTGCTTCCAAGATACACAGAAATGTGAGAAACCTGTGAAGAATTATCTCCCATCATTTACTTATTTTCTCATCACTAAAAGAGAAATGATTCCCTTAACCCTCTTTCCTCTTTATTACCCATCACTAGTCTTTCCTCCACAGCTAAATGTGTTGAGAATCTCCATTTGTTTATCATTCAGTGGCTTCTCCTGCAGTTGGATTTTTACTTTCCTCACTCCTTCTGAGCCTGGGGGACCCTTTGCCATTTTCATTCACCTCTTCTTTCACCAACTTTCACACTTGTGACTCCTTCCTACTGAGTTTCTCTCTTCCTCTGCCTTTCCTGAAATCCTGTGGTGCATCTCTCTTATTGACTCTTCTTGTCCTTTCCTGCTCTCTCTGTTGATTCTTCCTCTACTCCATGATGAAATTGGAATCTCCTCTAATGCTGGGACATCTATTATGCTGCTAAACCCTGTTCCTGGTAGGCTTTATCCATCACCACAATGTCAGCATAGTTTAGGTAGTGCTTCTTCCTATATTTGTATTTCTATCCTCAGTTTCTTTTGTGAATTGAATGTATCCAATTGCCCCTTTGGCTTCGCCATGGAACAACTCTAACAGATCACAATTGAATCCCAAGAATTTCTTTTTCCAAACCCATTCTGTCTCCAGCAGTCTTCATCTTGGTTAGCAGAATCATCCCCTTAGCTCTGCAAATTAGGAAAAATGTGTCCCTTCCATAAGACACTTCCATTTCCAGTTCCTATAACAAAATATCTGAACTTAGCAGTACTTAATAAAGAAAAGGGGCTTATTTAGTACACAATTTTAGAGTCTGAAATTCCATATTTGCATGGCCCCAACTATTTGGCCTCCATGAGGGCCTCATAGCAGATAACATCATGATGGTGGGCACGCACAGGTAGAAGAGAGTACATGGTCAGACAAGAAGCTGGAGAGGTATTCAGGGGCCAGGTTTATTCTTTTGTAACAACTCACTCTTCTTCTTCTTTAATTTGTTTTAGTTAGTTATATTTGACAGTAGAATGCATTTTGACACATCATACACAAATGGAGTATAACTTCTCATTCATCGGGTTGTACATGATGTAGAGTTACACCAGTTGTGTGATCATATATGCACATGGGGTAATAATGTCTGATTAATTCTGCTATCATTCCCACCCCATACCCCTCCCCTCCCTTCACTCCTGTCTACTCCAAAGTACCTCTCTTCTCCCCCCGCTGCACCTCCTATTGACACACATTTTCTTTAACACATTTTATTCATCTGTTGTTATACACCTAGATGGGTTCCATAACTTGCTCTTGAAAGAAATCTCTCAATCTAGGAGAACAGCATCAATCCCTTCCAGGGCAATGCTCCCAATGACCTAACCAGGTCCTATCACATCTTAACAGCCCACAGTGGGGACCTTGCAGAACAAATATGGACCATAGCACTTGACTTCCTTCTTTCTATTTGAAATTTTTCATCACACAGTAATTTTGTTAGGACAAGGCACTCTCTCTACTGGCAAGAAAACTTTTGTTATAAAAATAGAAATCCCTGCTGTCAGTGATTCAAATGGCATCCCTGAGAAGCAAGACTGTCATGCACATGCAGCCTCTCAATCACACCTGGTTACCCCAAGCCACTGAAATACAGAAGGTTTCTTTGTTTAGAAACACTGTGACATTCTATCCAACCCTTGATTCTGAATGTTTACTTGACCAAATGAAATAATCAACCCCACTATCAAATACTTTCTTCTTGTAAAAAAAGAAAAAGGAAAAATTTAAGGAAAACAGAACTGTGCTAAAGGTGCCTTGAAATCTCCTGGAATTGACAAGGAGCAGCAGCGTGGCATTCCTTTCATTGTGAAATCACAGCTGAGAAAAGGAGGTCTCTGCCAGGCAGGTTTTGTTGTCTCCCCTTTCCCTGTCTCCTTAAAACGTAAGTCTTGATACAGCAAACACAAAGCTGACCAAAAATAAAGCAAAAGAGAGAGGCCTTGTAATTTGCCAGCTTGAAAAAGCAATAAGCAAATTGCAGTGATGATGCAGCTGTACAAATGCTGATTATAAAGGCAACTTCAGAGAGAAAGGCAATATTCAAGACAATTATTAACACCAGAGGCCTGTAGATCATTTGATAAGTCCTAGCTCCAATGGAAGTAAGTCTTCTTCTGCAGCCTCTGTCTTGCATACTTGAGTCTTAAGGAATATTCAAATGTAAATCTTAGCAGGCCTTGTCCCACATCTGCATCTGTACCGCAAATAGTGTGGCACTCGTTTTGACTAATCTGAAATGCATCAATTAAGAGATGCCATCTCTGGAAACTTTCATTGATTCAATTTTTGTCATTGCTCCATAAATTATATTCACATCCCATTCCTTCATAACTTGAATGTATCATTAATATTTGTCTATATTAACTTTTGGTGTGTAATGGTGTTTTCTTAATATGAATGTCATTTAAACAATATTGTTATTTAATATTATGAAATATAACTACCAAATGGGAAATAGTATATATTGTAGTTCATCTGCAGGGATTTGACAATTTACATTTGTATATGCTGAACCACAACATTCAAGCTGACCCTTTCCAAAGACAGGAAATTAAGGAAATCCAAAATTATTCATTGCAGCTATATACTAACATGTCAATTCTGACAATGGACATGTCAGCCTACCAAACTTAAAATGGAGAAAATAACTGCCCAGGAGAAATCAGAGGCCCCCAATTAAAATCTTCACATACACATGCAAAGACACTATGCATGGATTAAAAGGGAGAACATAGCTAAGAAGAAAGGGGTAGCACAGACATCTTCTGATAAATTCAGATTTTTTTCAAGAATAGAATAAGAGTCACATACAAAGCAAAAATTATCCAAAATGTCTAATGAGGACTAACTCTGCTTGACTTCAAGACTTATTATACAGCTTCAGTAATCAAGAAGAGTGTGGCATGGATTAAAAGAGAAATAATAGATTCTATTGATAAAAACAAAATTAAAAGCTCAGAAATCTAGCCACATAAATATGTCAACTGATCTTTGGAAAATGAGCACAGGTAATAAAATGGAGAAAAGATTATCTTTAAGCAAATAGTGCTGGAACAGTTGGACATCCATGTGCAGAAAAGCAAATCCAACACAGACCTTATACACTTCACAAAAACTAACTCCAAATGAATGGAAAACCTAAATGTAAAATGCAAATTTGTATAACTCTTAGGATAAAACATTTGAAAAAAAATCTATGTTATCTTGAATGTACTAATGACTTTTAAATTACACCTCTGAAAGCACAGTACATGAAAGAAAAATTTTTAAAAATAAGCTGTATTTCATTAAAATTAAAAGTTTCTGCCTTGTCGAGAGCATTAAGAGAATAAAAAGGGAAGCCACCAGCTGGGATAAAATATTTGCACAGCACATAGCTGATAAAGAACCTGTATGGAAAATATAGAAAGGACTCTAAAATCCAACACTAAGAAAACAAACAATTGAATTTAAAATAGGCAAAGTATCTGAACAGACATCCCACCAAAGAAGATATAAAGATGGCAAATAAGTGTTTGGAACAATGCTCAACATCATTCATAGAACATTGTAAATGAAAGTAACATTGATATATCATCACACACCTATTAGAAAACCTAAAATCTGAAATACTGACAACACTCAATGCTGGCGAGAATGAGAAGGACCTCCCATTCATCTTTGGTGAGAATGCAACATGGGACAGCTACCTTGAAGCCAGTGTCATGACTTTTTTACAAAACTAAACATGTTTGTCATACATTAATTGTCCTCCTTTGTATTTACCCAAAGAGTTTATAACTCGTGTCCAGACAAAACCTCGTGCACAGATGTGTAGGTGACTTTATTCATACTTGCCCAAAGCAAGAAGCAGCATAACCAGCACTTGGTATTGCCAGTTAAGTAATGTTTTGACAATAACCAAAATATCGTCGGAGTCATTGGAACTCCTGTCTTTGTTCTCTGGCATTCTTATAACCATTTGTGTTTTTGAAGGGAAATACAGTCAGTGTTTCTCCTGGTTATTCAAGAGGATATCAACAGCATCTTTTCTTTGAAATATAGGAACCACTGTTCATTTCAAACCCTAGGGCATATTTGGAAAAAACATTTTTAGTGCCTTTCTCCCAAAGGAAAAAACCTTAAGAAAACCCACTTTGCAATGAAGGTTTCAAAAAGGAAGCACAGTGGTCTATTTGGAGGTTTTGTAGTGATTAATTGAATGCAGCCTCATCCTGTAAGAGTCATTTGGTTTTGGTTTCACACACATATATTTTATAATGCAATCCTTACATGAGGCGGTTCCTCTTCGTTTTAGACCCAAATTCTATTCTTGAGGAATCTTGTACATTCATTGTCAAAGATAAATCTATTTTAGCCAATCTTCTCATCCTCCATCATGCCCTACCCACCTAAACTGCCCTAACTACTATATCGCCTTATTGATTTACTGACAAAGAATGAACAGAATTCATAAACAAGAAAGTCAGATTCAAGGGGGTAATTCAAGGGAGTTAAGGGCTCAAAGTCAGGTTCATCTAGCAAACAATGCAAAGGTAACTCTTCCAAGACCTGGAATGTAGCAGGGAATTGCCACATGAAATAACCATTGAAGAGCCCCACTTAAAGAAACAGAGGCTAAGTGCAACAATAATCAGAGCTGTTGGAAGCAGCTCAGAGAAAGGGCAGAGCAATTTCCTTGCCTTCTAGAGCCCCAGCTCCAGAGAATGAATCAGGTTCCCCAAGTAGATTCCTGAGAAGACTTAATTATAGCATTTGAAGTGCACCAACTACTATAATCTAAGAGCAATTTAATAAAAAGTACATGAAGACTTATTGACAAGGTAATCATATCCTAAGGCCAAAAAAAAAAAAATCTTTGCAGTTGGGTGAGGTGGTGCATGCCTGTAATTCCAGTTACTCAGGAGATTGACATAGGAGGATGGAGGGTCAAAAGTTCTGGGCCAGCCTGGGCAACTCAGCAAGACCCTGCCTTAAAATAAAATAAAAGGAACTGAATATGTAGCTTAGTGGTAGAATGCTTGCCTAGCACACATGAGGCCCTGGTTTCAATCTTCAGTACTATGAGAGATAAAATCTATCTCAGAATGCACAAAAATGCTGACCAAAACCAAATTATTCATTGTGTCTACATTTAGAAAGAAGAATGAATCTTGGATTGTGTAAATTCTATTGGTATGCACTGTCAGAGGCTTTGCCTAGAAAATACTCAAGGATTTCATCATGCCTTTGTATGAATCTGCTGCTTCTCTGGAAGCCTTTCATTGTAACTAATGAATGGTTGAAGTTGACATGAACAGGAAGTGCATTGGCCTATCATTAATCATTGTACACTCAAAGTCACTGTCATTATAGTATGCTCCACTCCTCATTGGATCTTAGATCGTTATAGTCTTTTTAAATATCCACAGGCCTTACAGATCCTTCAGATGCCATTTCATTCCCCTCTTTCAATGATACACAATTTTTCCCCTTCAATGTGGTTAATCCTAGCTAGGCTAGAAGACTGAGTGGATTTTTATATGTATTAAACTCTTATACATGCACACATACATGTGTATGTTTTGGGAAAACACAGTTTGTTGTATAAAAAAATCAGCTACCAGGTGCACTGAGACTAAAGAAAGAGGCAGAAAAATCCAGGACTGCATATAGTGCAATTACTAGGCACGTATGGACAAAAGCATGTCTTAGGAAGCAGTAGGTCAGGTGGACCCTTGCACCTCAAACAGGAGAAAGGGGGTTACATGCTAAGCTAGACCAAGGGGGCTATAGCCAACTGGAATGTGTTTTGCCTTTCTCAAAAACTATTAACATGTCCAACATTGAATAAGACAGTGTGATCATCAGTGACTGACACATCATATTCAGATAACTCTCTTAACAACTCCATTGTCTTAGAAGGCCTGAGATGCATGCCAGAGTCTCCTGATGGGCAAAATTATGGTCACAACAAGATGGCTATAGTCGTATCAAGCTAGGTCCCTACACAGCATAACATGTGGAATTGCAGGTGCCTTTACACAGTAGACAGAATTTGAATTTGCTGGACTGCTTTGGAGTACATTATTCCTGATTGTAACATTAATATTGATAATCTATTTCAAGTACCTCCATTTTTTGAGGAAAAGTCAACATGAGTGACATTTAATTGGACTGTTTGTACATTGACCTTTAAATTTTTATACTAGCTAAGGGAAAATGCTATGTGGAAATTAAACTGTGGAATTTTGTAGTGCAATGAAGAAGTGTATGTGTCAAATGAAACTTTGTTACTGCCATATTTCCCATTTCAACTCTCAAGCCTACCTGATCTCACTCCATCAGCAATGTTGAAATAAAATATATGTAGACTATGACACAATTCAATCAATAATACAAGGCAACTGGCCAGTGATCTCCACACTGAGTTAGCCTGGAGTTTCATTGTATTTGATCTCTTCAGTAGATTTGTTTTATAAAGAACAGGTATGTGTTTAAGTGAGCTGCAGATTACCAATTTTTACCAAACATGAAGATCTCACCTTGTCATGCCAAATACAAAACTGATAACACAAATTTCAGTTCTAAATGAAGGGCGAACACAGCTGTTTTCTGATGTTTCTTTCATCCCCAGTCAATCACAGAGGCTTGGATCTCCATGCTGGGCATGCCTGAGACTAATGAGATTCATCATGAGGACTGTCTATTATCAACCAGCATGACATGCCAAAGGTTTAATATTTGTGATATCATTAAAAGGCTGAGCAAATGAGAATTAATGCACAAGTAAGGACTCTGGAAACATGACACTGAAATGGCAAACCATACAATATTCTTCATGTGAAAAAAATTAAGAAATATGCATTACCTTTATGGAATTCTACCTCTTGCCTTGATTTATGGTGTGAAGCTTGTATTGTTGCTGCTATTAAAGCTCTTAACTGATTTTTAAAAGATTCCTGCAGAGTAAATTTCTCAAAAGAAAGTCTTTTTTTCTACCATGAGTAGCTTATAGTCTTCATAATTGTTTTTGTCTTTAAATTGTTATTTTCTTAAATTTCTGTTTTATGATGATTCTTAATGATTGGAAAAGGTGACATTAGTTCTCCCTTGCAGGGGTAAGATAAACCAGGAGAGACCTCACTTATGATGATGGGCACAGGGCATGGTAGATGATCTCAAGATCCAAGCGCAAGGGAGGGGTGCTGCCTGCTGCAGTTTCAGACAGAAAACCAGAGGACAAAATGGTGCTGAGACTGAGGGACAGAGCTGGGAAGGTGCTGCTGGGAAAGAGCTCACATCATAGGTTCAAGGCAAATCCAAAAGGTAGAAGAAAGGACGAGAACAGGAGGTTGCTGATTCACAGCCAAAATGCTGACATTTCTGTTATGTGATGCATGATGTGGATTGTAGCTGTTGGGCAGCTGCTTAAAGGGCCTCACAGGGACAGTATGAAGTATTTATCATCCCAACCAGTGGTAATCATGACTTTGTGCCGCAGCTGCCCTTGAAAAGTGTTTCAAACATCCGTTGGTTAGCATGCTGGAAATGTGGGCCCTGTGTCTTGGGCCAGCCATCTTTCATGCCAGGGCACTGCAGACTCTCCAGTGCCCCTCCTTGACCTGCTCAGGAAAGATGTCCATTGAATCTATCACTTTGGATCCAGACAGTAAATCTTGTGCAGTGTGGTCCTAACAACCAGGAGAATGACTCAGGAGTTGCCCAAAGTTGTTGGCATGCAAATGGAAGCCAGCAAACATGAGACAAAGGATGGGAGGTAAAAGCTGAGTTGAAGTTAGGTTGTCTGTGAGTCATCAGGCCCTTGCCCTATCCTCCCTATTCTTAGGGACCTGCACAGGTCCAACATGTCCTGTCACACAAAGTGCCACTCAGGAACACCTCTGGTGAAGTCAGGGAGTCCTTTTGGGCTGCATGCTAGCAGCTGAAATACGTGCTGACCTCCACAGTGATATTGACCATGGTCTTTCCTAATCCTGGGTCAAGTTGATTCCACATGCCAATATGACTGTCCTACATAACTTTTGCTCATCAATGGAGTTATCCTTTCTTTGCTTTCATCAACTAAATCTCAAGGAATATTTTCTTATTCATATTGGTCATGATAGTGTTCCTCCTCCAGCTCTAGAATACTAAAGTTCAGCATTGCACGTGGTGAAATGAGTCCTGAAATAGTCATATGCAATATGTACTAATCATCACAGACAGAGGGGATGTCATGATGGACAGGGCCAGAAAGGTGCTGCAGGCAGGCAGAAGCCCAGCCATGCTGCCACCATGTGCAATGAGACTTGCAGTCTAACCCTGGTACTGCAATCTTGGACATTCAGTGCCCAGTCCTGTGCCTGACTCAAGAAAAATGCCCAGCAGATATCAACTAAAGAAAGGAAGGTCTTTTCACAGAGTTGTTTAATCATATTCATTTCTTAATGCATCATTTTTTTCCTAAACTGGGAGGACAGCTGCTGTGGCTTGAATGTATCCTCCAAAGGTTCATGTGCTGGAAACTTAGTGCTCGAATTCATGTAATTACAGAGCAATTTGGACTTCAGGCATAAACTTGTTTTCCCTAATGATCTCCAACCTTTCAGGGTCTTCTGCTGACCTTTACCCCAATTACCCACTTTGGAAAAATTTGTACATTTCTAAGCTAAATTTCCCATTGTTATGAAGACCAAATGGAATCTTTTTCTTATCTCTTTCCCAGAAGTAAATACTTACCAATAAAAAAGTGAGCTAAAAGTTTATTGAAAGCAGCAGTCAGTAGACTCTGAAGCAACTTTCTGAATTTAGGAGAAAAAGAACAAACACACTTTGCCATTTTATGAGTACCCATCTCCATAAAGAGTATCCTTTTG
The DNA here is from genome assembly GCA_020662805.1 of Glaucomys volans. NCBI lineage: Eukaryota > Metazoa > Chordata > Mammalia > Rodentia > Sciuridae > Glaucomys > Glaucomys volans. The sequence goes on from JAJEJO010002903.1 coordinate 80,612, forward strand.
TATCCACTCAACACTGAAGCCTGCTGTGTCTCACAACCATTGTTGAGCATATCAGAAAGTAAAGTAAAAACAGGGAAGTAACGATTACATCCAAACTAGCTGAGTAGAGAATCCAGCATTAGTTCCAGGTCGGGGGGGAGGGGCAGCAAATCTGTGTGTGTTATACATAAAAGCAAATACTATATTCCTGGGAAAAGACATTTATTCCTCTTCTGCATGAAAATTTAATTTTGTTGAAGAAACAAGAATAGAGAATGAGTCATTACACTAAAATACCTAATCCACAAGAATGAATCAATGTAAGTTTTGAGTTAACTGTAAATTCAATGTGGATTACTTTGGAATACCTCATGTCAGAGAATAAAGACCCAACTGAGCTGGGTCAAATGATGGATCCATTCCAAGTTTTCTAAGGAATCTCCACACTGCTTTCCAGAGTGGCTGCACCAACTTGCACTCCCACCAGCAATGTAAGAGTGTACCCTTTTCCCCATATCCTCGCCAACACCTGTTGTTGTCTGTATTCTTAATAAAAGACATTCTAATTGGGGTAAGATGAAATCTTAAGGTGGTTTTGATTTGCATTACTCTTATAACTAGGGATGTTGAACATTTTTTCAAAAATCTATTGATTGCTTGTGGATCATCTTCTGTAAAGTGTCTGTTCATTTCCTTGACCCATTTGTTGATTGGGTTATTAGTATTCTTGGTTTAAAGATTTTTGAGTACCTTGAAGATTCTGGAGATTAGTGCTCTATCTGAAGTGTGTATGGCAAAGATTTTCTCCCACTCTGAGGGCTCTCTCTTCACATTGCTGATTGTTTCCTTTGCTGAGAAAAAGCTTTTTAGTTTGACTCTATCCCAATCATTGATTCCTGCTTTTATTTCTAGTGCTTTGGGAGCCATGTTAAGGAAATCTGGTCCTAGGCCAACATGATGGAGATTTGGACCTATTTTCTCTTCTATTAGGTGCAGGGTCTCTAGTCTAATTCCTAGGTCCTTGAATTATTTTGAGTTGAGTTTTGCACAGGGTGAGAGATATGGGTTTAGTTTCATTTTGCTGCATATGAATTTCCAGTTTTCCCAGCACCATCTGTTGAAGAGGCTATCGTTTCTCCATTGTATGTTTTTGGCTCCTTTGTCAAGTATGAAATACCTGTATTTATGTGGGTTTGTCTCTGTGCCCTCTGTTCTGTACCATTGATCTACCTGTCTATTTTGGTACCAATACCATGCTGTTTTTGTTACTATTGCTCTGTAGTATAGTTGAAGGTCTGGCATTGTGATATCCCTGCTTTGCTCCTCTTGCTAAGAATTGCTTTAGTTATTGTGGGTCTCTTATTCCTCCAAATGAATTTCATGATTGCTTGCTCTATTTCTATGAGGTCTGTCATTGGGATTTTAATTGGAATTGCACTGAATTTCTATAGTGCTTTTGGTGCCATTTTGACAATATTAATTCTGCCTATCCAAGAACATGAAAGATCTTTCCATCTTCTCAGACTTTCTTTAAATTCTTTCTTAAGTGTTCTGTAGTTCTCTTTGTAGAGCTCTTTCACTTCTTTTGTTAGATTGATTCCCAAGTATTTTAATTTTTTTGGAGGCTATTGTGAATGGTATAGTTTTCCTAATTTCTCTCTCAGAGGATGCATCACTTATGAATAAAAATGCATTAGATTTATGAGCATTAATTTTATATCCTGCTACTTTACTGAAGTCATTTATGAGTTTCAGAAGTTTTCTGGTGGAATTTTTAGGGTCTTCTAAATAGAGAATCATGTCATCAGCTAATAGAGATAGTTTGAGCTCTTCCTTTCCTATTCGTACCCCTCTAATTTCTTTAGTTTGTCTAATTGCCCTGGCTAGATTTTCAAGGATGATGTTGAATAGTAGTGGCGAAAGAGGGCATCCCTGCCTTGTTCCAGTTCTCAGGGGGAATGCTTTCAATTTTTCTCCATTTAGAATGATGTTAGCTGTGGGCTTAGCATAGATAGCCTTTACAATGTTAAGGAATGTTCCTACTATCCCTATTTTTTCTAGTGTTTTGAGCATGAAGGGGTGCTGTATTTTATCAAATGCTTTTTCCGCATCTATTGAAATAATCATATGGTTCTTGACTTTAAGTCTGTTTATGTGGTGAATTACATTTATTGATGTCCGGATGTTGAACCAACCTTGGATCTCCAGGATGAAATTCACTTAATCATGGTGCACTATCTTTTTAGTATGTTTTTTTATGCGATTTGATAAAACTTTGTTAAGAATTTTTGCAGACATAGCACATGGACTTAGTAAAAAAGCAGGAGTTTCCATCCTTATTTCAGATAAAACTGACTTCAAGCCAAAGTGAGTCAGAAGGGATAAAGAAGGACATTTCATACTACTTAAGGGAAGCATAAATCACCAAGACATAGCAATCATAAATATTTATGCACCAAACAATGGTGCATCCATGTACATCAATCAGATCCTTCTCAACCAGTCTATGTCTTTTGATTGATGAGTTTCAACCATTTACATTCAGGGTTATTGTTGAGATATGACTTGTATTCCTGGTCATTTTGACTTATTTTTGGATTTTAATCTTACTTGGTTTTTCCTTTAATTGACTGTTTCTTTAGGGTAATTCCTCCCTTTGCTGACTTACATTTTTGTTTCTCATTTCTTCCTCTTGGAATATTTTGCTGAGGGTTTTCTGTAGGGCAGGCTTTCTATTTGTGAATTCTTTTAGCTTGTGTTTATCATGGAAGGATTTTATTTCATCTTCAAATCTGAAGGTAAGTTTTGCTGGGTATAAGATTCTTGGTTGGCATCCATTTTCTTTGAGTGCTTGGAATACATTATTCCAGGCCCTTCTTGCTTTTAGGGTCTGGGCTGAGAAATCTGCTGATATTCATATTGGTTTCCTCCTATATGTAATCTGTTGTTTTTCTCTTGCAGCCTCTAAAATTCTATCTTTGTTTTGTATGTTAGGTATTTTCATTTTAATGTGCCTGGGTGTGGATTTGTTGTGATTTTGTGCATTTGGTATCCTACAAGTCTCTTGAATTTGATTTTACATTTCATTCATCAGATTTGGGAAATTTTCTGATATTATTTCATTGAACAGATTATTCATTCCTTTGGTTTGTATCTCTGTGCCTTCCTCAATCCCAATAACTCTTAAATTTGGTCTTTTCATGATGTCCCATAACTCTTGGAGGTTCTGTTCATTATTCCTTACCATCTTCTCTGTCTGGTTGAGTTTGTTTTCAAGATTAAATATTTTGTCTTCATTCTCTGAGGTTCTGTCTTCCAAGTGATTTAGCCTGTTGGTTAAGCTTTCTATTTTTTAATTTGCTTTATTGTAACCTTCATTTCAAGGATTCCTGCTTGTTTTTTTTTTTTTTCAGAATCTCTATCTCTTTATTGAAATGATCTTTTGCTTCCTACAGTTGCTCTTTAAGCATTGCCTTCATTTGCTCTCTTGACTCCTCGTTCATTTCTTGGATCATTTTAATTATGTACAACTCCCTTTCTGACAATGCTTCTGCCATGTTGTCATTAATTTCTTTTGGTATAGTATCTGGGTTTGTTTGGGACATTTTCTTCCCATGTTTTCTCATGTTGCTAGTGTATCTTCCCCTCTAGTAGTGCAAATTCTAGGTATTACAATTTCCCCTTAAAGACTTAAAGGGTTCCTGCCTATTTTCAATACCTCCCCCTTGAATTGAGAGATCAATATTGGCAGCACACCATATAAACAATATGTGTCCTTAATCTAAATCATCTCTATTAAGCTATAAACAGTGTTGTCTTAATAAATAGAGATGAGTTCAAATTATCTGCAGCATAATCAGTAAGTTTGCAATAAGGACTGCAAATCCTAATGTTGGACAGGGAGAATGAGGAGGGATATAGGACAACACACTAATGAGATAAGAAGTGAGTCTGTAGATATACTATGTCATATGAATAGTGGAAGTGGAATTAAAAGATATAGGTTGCTAGTGTGAGAAAAAAGAGATTCTCCAAGGAAACGGATATATAAGAAGGAGATAGATGATAAGAATATTAATAAAAGAAAAAGGTAGGAATAGAGTGGGTATATTAGGAATAATCATAGTATTATAATTAATTTTAAAACATTCTGTGATAAAAATATACTGTACAGTTCAAACCTCTTATTTTTCAATGGCCTGATGTTTTAGAGGTGCTTGGTCATGCAGTGACCCAAGAAGGGTGCTGTCCTACTACCTCCAGGTTGGGAATGATCAGTGCTTCTGGGCAGAGGTGGCCTGGTGTTGATAGACGATCAGATGCAGCACAGGCACTAGACTCTAGGCCAGGGAGTGGGCCTGGGCACCAGACCAAGTTGGGGTGTGGCACAGACCTGTGCTCAGTGAAGGAGACACTGGGCTTGATGGCCCAGGCAGGCCTGAGCTCTGCGCTGGGGGCTCAGGCAGTCGCAGGTGGGTGCTCTCTCCCGGAGATGCTGTAAAATCTACAAAATATATTTCTTCATTTGTTTTCAACACTATTTCAAACCATGGGTTTCATTTCTTTACTACTTTTGAACTGTGTGTGTGTGTGTGTGTGTGTGTGTGTGTGTGTTTAATACTGGAGGTTTTTATTTGTTCTTTTTACATATACCCGACAGTAGAATATATTTTGACATATTATGTATTTGTAGAGTAGGTTGATCTAAGTAGGATACCAGTCTTATGGATGTCCACGATGGTGAGAGTCACTGTGGTATATCCATATTTGAACATAGGAAAGATGTCTGATTCATTCCACTGTCTTTCCTGTTCCCATCCCCCTCCCTTGGCTTCATTGCCTTTTATCTACTCCACTGAACTTCTATTCTTCCCTTCCCAATCCCCTGCTGCAGAATGTATGTTTCTGGTTTTGGTTTTGGTACTGTGGTTTAACCTAAAGTGTGCTCCTTTTTTTCTTCCGATCTTGATCAGAGTCTCGGACTTGAGACAGGGTCTTACGAAGTTGCTTAGGGTCTCTCTGTTGCTGACGCTGGCCTTGAACTTGCAATCCTACTGCCTCAGGCTCCGTGTCCCTGGGATAACAAGCATGTGCCACCATACCAAGCTTGAACAGTTGAGGGTTGTTGATGTTTTCCCAGGAGTTAGATGGTAATATTTAGATTTCTTCCTGGGAAGGCAGTAATCTCAACAGAACTCAGAAAAAAATCCTTTCTCAGGCCATTTAAATGCTGCTTGGGGAGCTGGGATACTCGGCTACTAGACATGATTTCTTTTTCTAAGAACATTCAAATCAAATCTACAAATCATTAACCTGTATTTCCTTTTTATAATTAAATTTCAGAAAGGCCACTTTTTGGTAGCAAGAACATTTAACATCAGATACACCCTCTTAAAAAATTTTGAGAGCACAATACAGTATTGTCAACTATAAACACAGCAGATCTCTAGGACTTATGTCTCTTACACAACTGAAACTTATGCTTGTAGAATAGCAGAGGAAATGGGGAGCTGCTCTTCAGAAGGACGTTTTAATTCTAGACCTAAGATTTGGTTTTTGTCCCAGCACTAGCTCCTGGGACCTATGATATGACCTTATTTGGGGAAAGACTCTTTGTGATTTTAATTAAATTAAGGATAGTAAGTTGAAGAGATAATTCTGAGTTATTTGTCTGGGCCCTAAGATCAGTGACAAGTGTTCTTATAAGAACTCCTAGGGGAAAATTGGCAAGAAAAAATAAAATTAAGAGGAGACAAGGGGACCATACCACAGAGTCAGAGAAAGGGTGACACAGCAAGGACATCTGCAGGGGCCAGAAGGGATTTGGGATTCTTCTCTAAAGCCCGCAAGGGGAGGAAAGCCCTAGTAACACCTAGATTCCAAGAACTGCAGAGAAGAAACTTGTGTTGTTCTATACCATTAAGTTTATGGCAAATAGCTCCAGCAGCCATGAGAAGCTGATATACCCCGAAAAAGACTTTAAACATTCGCTGGCCTATGTTACACAGCCCAGTCATTTGGGACGTATTGCTATCTATATACACAGTATTTTAAACATATATACATATATGTATGTATATGCTGATATAATATTACAATTAGTAGACTCATAGAGTGGTTTCCTTTTCTGTTTAGAAAGAAGTCTACAAAACCAGTTTGCCTTAGGACATTTAAGTAACTCATCCTTTTGGAATGTATTTGTGGGTGATCACAAGTTAGGTGATCCTTCCTGTTTGAGGCTGCAGTGTCTACTTTTTCTTGGATTTTGTGGCCAGTTTACAGTTCTTTATGTTTATTACCTCTAAAGTACATGACTAAAGCAAGCACATATTCGTTCTTTAGAAATAGCAGCAAGAGAAGAATAGACACACATTTGAATATCACCTACATACTAAAATCTATAAAATTAATGAAACCCATTTCGATGCATCATCTGTCTTTTGAGGTACAGCTACCCGTTTCTGCGTTACACCTAATGACTTTTCTGACATCTACAATGAATCCATGGCCATTCAGTCTCACCCTGTTCCTCCTCACCCTAACCATAATGACAGCTGAGCTTAAAAGGACCACAGCTTGGCCAGCGGGTGACCTTTTACAGTGCTCCCTTTGACCTTTCAGCACAGCCCCTTGCTTTTGATTTTTTCAGATCATTCAGATTTTGTCCTGCTACAGAAATGGGATCAGTAATCCTGTAAGGATTCTTGATTCCTTTTGTGAGGAATTATAGTTTAAAGTCCAGGCAGCAGAGCGGTGGGTGGTGGAGAGTCCTCCTCTTACTTTGGGTGATATTTAATAAAGACAGAGCTGAGAAACACATCTTGTCCTAATCCTGGTTGCATGCTGATCTAATAGTTGTGAACTTCTGCCATCTGGTCCCTCCTGTGTCCATTCTCTGTCCTCTCTGCTTGGCTTGGTGCCCCAGGAGTCTGATCACTAGAGCTGTCATCCCCAGGGCCCCCTGACCCTCAGGCTTCCAGCTAGACTTTGCACATGGGGGATCAAGAGGAAAGCTGGTGTGCCTTCCTCTGTTCATGCACTTCCTCATGCCACCTCACTTTTACTGCTCTCCTTAGATGGCCCCTTTTCCATAAATTCAGTAAAAGCCTCTCTTCCTTTTGCCTTTCAGGTCCTGGGGTGGAAATGGCTTCCTGTTGGTGAGAGCATCTCCCCACCCTTTGTTGCTTCCCTTAGCCCTGCCCACCCCTCTCTCATTTCAGTAAAACTTTTCAGGTGGATTTTCTTTCATCAACTGTTAAAAGTTACTCCTGCATTGACAGAAGTCATGTTTTCATTCTTTGTTCCGTGGTGAGCCTTAAAATTTCTTCAAAGAAATGCTACTTTTAGCATTTAGTGAGTCCATGCAAACAAAAAGAACAAATTGGGCCAATTAGTGACAAACTAAATTGGTGCCATGGAAACCAATTTCTCTAAGACCAGTTGGACCCAAGGGTCTCTTGCACATCCTGAAAAAGCAGTTCTCTCCTCTTTTATTATGTATAATAAAAGGGTTTTATTATATACAATAAAAGAAAGGGGACTTCCCATCAGCTCCTGTTCTGGCTATCTTTCAAATGATCAAACCCATCAGTGACCCAGGTAGCAGAGGCATCTAAAAATACGGGAAGAGTGGGAATCGACATTTCCTCTTTGTGCCGAAATAGGGAACTAGATCTTAAAAAAATAAACTTCATTTTTAGAAGTTTTTGATTTATAGAAAAATTGTGAAGATAGTACAGAGATTCCCACTTACCCCATACCAAATTTCCTTGTCATTTATTAATAGGGTACATTTGTTAGAATTAATCAATATGACACATTATTATTAATGAAAGACTATAATTTATTCAGATTTCCTTAGTTTTTTATCTAATACCCTTTCACCGCCCTGGCCTCCATCCAGGAGAACACATGACATTTAGTCATTATGTCTCCTTAGGTTCCTCTCTGTTGTCAGTTTCTAGAACTTTCCCTATTCTGATGATGTTGAGAGTTTTGAGGAGCAAAAGTGTTTGAATTTTTCTAATGTTCTGTTTATGATTAGCCAGGGGTTGTAGGTTTGGGGTGAGGGGAACACCACAGGGTAATGTCCTTTCTATCCCATTATATCAAGATACATACTATCAGATAACATAGCTTCCCACAGCTGGTACTGACCTGGATCACCTGACTGAGGCAGTTTTCAGAGCAAGGTCACCATGTGCAGCCCATACTTGAGGAGTGGGTATTATGCTCTGGCTCCTTGAATGCAGAGCATCTGCATAAATTATTGGAATTCTTCAGCATAGAAGAGCTGTCCCTTCCCCCCATTTGCTTATTTATTCAATTTGTTATATGTATTCATTTGAACTCAAGGGTACTTGTACTTTGGTTATGACCCAGTGCTGCTTTATTTTGTTGCTCAAGTTGTTCCAGCATTGGCCACCGGAAGTTCTTACAGCTGGCTTCTGAGTCCCTCTGATGTACATCCATCCTCCCCTCCCCACCCCTGCCACAAACACCTTTTTTCTTTTTAACACTTCCTTCTTTTCTGGCACTACAAAAATGCCAACATGCCTCTGGCTTATCTTATATATTTCTCTCTCCAGTCCTAGAATACATCATCTCTAGAATCAGCCATCTGTCCAAGGCAGAGGCTATGTTCTATAAAGTAATATTTAACATGGATAAACTTGAATCACTCTGTTTCAAACATTAATCCTCAAACCTTAGGGTGTGGAAGAGAAAGACTGAAGATGCAAGAAGCGGTCACATAATGAGAGCTGGAGTCACTGCTTTTTTATTTTTCACAGTTTCAAAAATATCATTTTCAAAGTGTCTCTATTGTTAAATTGGAAGTGATAAAAGTGAAAGAGGAGCTATAGTACTAACAAGAAGGAAGATTAAAGGCAAAAATACAGAAATTAATAACAGCAGATCCAAGGATGAGAATACAACCTGTGAATTTTTTGGAAAGCATGACAACATGGGACAATATTTAAATTTTGGTTCAGTGTTCTGGTTTTATCAATATACTGTGTTCTTTTTTAAAAAAAAATTTGCTTTATTTTTAAAAATATTTCTATACTGTGTTCTCTACCAGAATAAAATGATTTTGAACAACAAATTTCTTTATCTTATTTTTTATTATATGTGATAATTGTGTATGTTAGTGGGGCTCAGTGTGCATTAATCAAATGATCAAATCAGAGCAATTAGAAATTCCCTCTGCCTTTTATTTCTTTGTGCTTGGAGCCTTTGAGCTCCTCTCTTCTACATCTTCATAAAATGCAGAGTGGTATTTAGGTTCCCATTTTCCCTTTCATCCCTGTCTCCCCTCTTTTTGGCCTCTGGTAAAAACTTGTCTACATTCAGATTGACCACTTTAGCTTCCACAGGTGAGAGGAGTCAGAGGCACCCGTCTCTCTGTGCCTGGTTCATAGCACTTCACTCCATGGCCTCCAGTTCCACCCATTTTGCTACAAATGAGAGGATTTCATTTGAAGCCACTAAATCCTAACTAGGAACTACAGGTTTGCTTTTCTCAAGACAGCTGAGTTTAAAGTCTTTGCTAGTAATTCCTAGTCTGGATTTCCTCAGTGACAACTTCTGTTAATTTCTTTTTTATTTTTCCTATGAATGTGCTCCATGTCTTGTTTCTTCACATGTCTCATAAATGTTTAGTTAAAAACTGAACATTTTGAAGATTATGAATGCCCAGAATTGTCTACCCACTCCTGCAAAAAAAAAAAAAAAACTAAAGAAAAAATGTTGAAGCCTGAACCCCCAATGTGGCAATATTTAGAGACAGGCCATGGACGAATGCCCTAATTAAGGTACACTGAGGTCATAAGTTTTGGGCCTTGATTCAATAGGATTAGTGTCCTTTAAGAAAAGACAAAAGAGAGCTCATTCACTCTCTCTCTGTCATGTAAGGAAAGGGCAAGAAGAAAGCCATCTGCAAACCAGGAAGACAGCCCTCACCAGGAATGAACCAATGAGCACCTTTATCTTGGACTTCTCTGCCTCCAGAGCCATGAAAAAATAAACTTCCATTGTTTAAACAAACCCAGTCTGTGGTATCTTGCTATGAAGGCCTGAGCTGCCTAACAATAACAGGGAAACTCCAGATATCATCTCCACCTCGCCTCCTCCCAGGGTTTGCCATTGTTTCCTGGGGGTTATGGTGGTATATTTGATGACTAGTCTAACCTATTTTTGTAAAGACTATATTCTTTATCATATATGATCTATGGAACCTTTGTTCCTTCCATTTAGTTTTCAGTGGTTTGACAGAGAATTCCAAGGAAGGAGGAAGAAAAAGGGGGTCGGGGAGAAAAAGAAAGGGAGGGAGTGTCGGGTGGAACTGAAGCAGGTACAGGGGAGGAAGCAGATAAAAGACCCCTAACAACTCACTGCGAGCACAAAGGGCCAGGTAGCACCAGAGGTGACCAATTGGGAGGAGACCTGCTGACCCTGACGTCCACCTTGGCCCACCTTTCCTGGGCAGGACCCCCAGTCCCTTTCCCCCTGTATAAAAACTCTGAGCAGCCGAAGCCACTTGCAACTTCTTCTGGCTCTCCCACCCACTACTTTCACCCCCGGAGGGCTGGGATCTCGCCGGGGAGCGCAATCTTTAATACAGCCTATCACTTCCATCTGGCTCTGGTTTGGCCATTCGCTGGCATTATTTATATTTCCATGGCGGTGAGCTCGTAATTTGGTTTGAACCCACTCTGCTGAATTCACAGGGAGGAGGAGTGAGGAAGGAAAGGGAGTCAGGGGAAGGGGAGAAGAGGGGCAGGGAGGATCAAGGGGGGAAAAAGAAATGAGAGAACTGAAGAGGGAAAAAGAGAGGAGAGAGAGAGAGAGAGAGAGAGAGAGAGAGAGAGAGAGAGGAATCTCCCAGTCTGCAGATTGGCTCTGAACTCTGAATTTGGGGCACTCCAACATTTAGACAGGCAAACTATTGCTCTCTCTCATCCCTCCCCCCACTTCCTGTGCTAAAGCCTAAACATCAGCAATAGATAAAGTCTTAGGCTCACGTGGGTCTTCTCTAAGTGCGTATCCTGTCCTAGGCATGAACAGAACCTTAAGATTCCTGGTATACATGGGAGCTTTTCAAAATCTTTACTTCTCTAATAATTTGACTCACTAACTTCTTCTTCCAGACATTTCTAATTTAGCCAGATGTCTCTTTTGCCCCAGGCAGCTGGAGCTTTTCATTTTGTGTCTCATTGTCTGTGAGGAGTATCTTTCTGTAGCCATTTCTCTGTCCTGAGAGAGTGCCAACAGGTACGGCAAAGGCGAGTCCTTGGCATGCATGGGTTCTTCAGAACCCCAGACAGGTCTGTGAGTGAGCAACACCATTCCTTGGGATCAAGGTCCACTCCTCTACTCCTGGAGTCAGGAACCCACACTGTTCACCTGCACTGCCATCTCCAACCCTGCTGCCAAGCTGGGGAGAGCGGTTTAGATGGTGACAAGTTAAACTGCCACAGGCTCTCTCACTGTGTGTCACTTCCTTCTGACTGTTTGATTGATTCCTGTTGACCTTTAACTACCTTCCAGAATGCTGATAAAGTTTATTCTGACAGTTTGCTAGCTTGTTCAGTGTTTGTGAGAAGCGATGAGCTTCAGAGTTTCCCACTTCAGCACCTTCATTGACACCACTCCTCTGCTCCAGACCTGCAGTTTGCAGGGGAGAATTCAAGGGAGCAAAATTCTTACCATATCTTTGATCCTTACAGCAAAATCGAAGCAATCTCTGCCAAAATTAATGTGTGAACATTCTGATAGGACAGGGCCAAATCTAAGGAACTTACTGAAAAATTCTGAGTGTTGCTGGTTTGAGGGGCACTGCTGTTTGACTCCTTGGACCAAGGATAAGCTTCTGCTGGTCATCAAGATGTGAGCACCACAAAGTTTCCCATCTTAATGGCCATCAATAATCGACATTTATCAAGTACTTTGTATGTGCCCAAATCTTCCATAAATATTTCATGCTGTTTATTCAACTTAATCCTTTTGAGATGGGTCCTTAATGCTTCACAACCAATAAACTGAGACTTGGCTAGGTTAAATAACTCACCTAAAGTCATAAGGTGAGTACATAGTAAAGCCGGAATTCCACTCAGACATGCTGACTCCATAACTTTCTTAGGAAATAAAAGGCCATGAGTATTAAACACTCCTTTCTCAAGTAAGAGACTTGATGAAGCACATCACCTGCCTCTGAGGATTTGGCAGGAGTGTGGGGGAAGCCTGAGCTGTGATTACAGCTCTGCTGGAAATCTGGTAATCAGCAGCCTCCCTGTTCTTCAGCTAATGCCTGAGACCCAGCCACCTCCATTAGCTTTCCCAAAACTGCAGTCACAGCAGCAACCAGAGCCCAGGCCCTTGAGGTCACTGTCCTCTCCATCTAAATCTCCATCCCAGTGCAGAAAGAGCAACAGAGAGAAAAAGAAAAGGAGCAGCAGGACATCACCAGCCCCACACAATCACACACACAAGCGGACACTATTTTTCTAGCTATTCATCACTAAAGCTTTCAAATGTTCCTTAGTTAAAATATGCAAGAAAATAGCATCAACTTATGTTTTGTACATTTCTGCAGCCTATCCTAAGTGATAGGTGTAAAGATTTGTGTGTAGGAAGTTCATCAAACAATATTCATAATGGTAAGTAGTTGCACACAGATTAAATAGCCAACAATCAGGACATGGTAGTGTGTGTGTGTGTGTGTGTGTGTGTGTGTGTGTGATGTGAAACCCTGTAACAGCAAGAGATTCTATCTCCTACTCTTTCTCCAGAACCTATCACAGTGACTGTCACACAGAAATAGTTCAATAAATTGGCATTGATAGGCCAGTGAACATAAAGGAATATTTTGCAGTCTTTAAACAAATTTTTTAAAAGTGTAGATAATTTTTCAAGTTATAATGGTAAACACAAAAATATACAAATTTTCAGTACAATTGCATTCCCTCTTTTAAAAATAAGTTGGGTAGAAAAGACACCTAGAAGAAAATGAACTAAATATAAACACTGATAATTGGCAAGTGGCAAGATTACAGATGCCCTCTACTTTTTTCATTTTTAATTTCTGGGTTTTAAAGTTAGATTAAATAAGCCAGGGGTGAAATGCACCTGTAATCCCAGTTTCTTGGGAGGCTGAAGCAGGAGGATTGCAAGTTTGAGGCCAGCCAGGGAAACTTAGTGAGACCTTGTCTTAAAGTAAAAGAAAAGAAAATAGAACTGGGAATGCAGCTCGGTGGCAGAGAACTTCCCTAGCATGCACAAGGCCGTGGGTTCAATCCCAGAAATGCAAAAATAAATATTGAGAGGTAGGTAGGTAGATGATAGAATAAATTACTTTTAAAAAGAAAGTATCTAAAAACATTGTTTTTGATGATCTGCCATCAGCTTCTCCATTTTATTTCCAGGTGAAGTGATTCTAACACATTTAAAAGGAATCACTTAGCAAGACAAACAGAGCACTTTATCCAAAAAATAGATTCTTAATTATTATTTATTGACTTTTTAAAAACTTACTACCCATCAATAGTTACTAAAAGCAAATGAAAGAGAAAGAACAAGATCAGCAAAGCTGTTTTAAGCAGTGGAGGGGCACATTGCCAAGAGGAAATGGCAACTGCTTACCTTAGGGGTCTGAGTTCTGTAGGGCTCAGTGAGACTGAGTCTTGGCAGAATGTGTCAGCCGGGCAGTCAGGGGAACAGGGGAGACACTGGAAACTGTGAAGCTCTGAGCCCATTGTGCTGGGAAATGGTGGAAGTCCACAGTCTATTGTTCTCCTTCTCTCTCCGGGACCCATTGTCCTCCTTCCCTGGGGGTTGTTTTTCCATATCCTTCAGTTACCTCGAAAAAGAGAGAGAAAACAAAGTAGAAAGGACCGAAAACAGCTAGATTTCTCTGAATGTATTTTGCTTTCTTAGATCTGACTTCAGAACCATATAATTATTTTACATTGTTCATAAGCAAATTAAATTCATTTTCAAAAGCAAGCCCTAAAAACCAAATCAAATAAAACTAACCAATCTGGTAATCTAATTGCCAGTATGACCACTCAGAAGAGTTGTGAATTACTTTAAAATACAACTTAGTTATATATCCACAATAGGATATTCCTGAGGATACAAAGAAAAAAAAAATCTGCAAAGCTCTACTGCATTCTCATGATTGTTTTAGTCAGCTTTTTCACTGCTGAGACTAAAGGATCTGACCAGAACAACTGTAAAGGAGGAAAAAGTTTATTTGAGGGCTCATGGTTTTAGAAATCATAGTCCACAGAAGGCCAGCTACATTCTTTGGGACTTGAGGTGAGGCTGAACATCAC
>JAJEJO010002903.1:101122-138040 GCA_020662805.1 Glaucomys volans
TTAAATACTATTCAAATTTGTGTGATTATAAATAGCATTTTCACAAGGACTAATTTTCCCCCCATACCCAAAGCAACTAAGAGACACACTATCATTTATCTTTATACATAATGGATACCAGAATAAGATAATCAATACTTGATTATCTGGATATGAGTTACATCACTTTTTCTAAACTTGTTTGAATAAACTGTAAATCAGGATGAAAGACCCTCTTATTACATCACAAGTAAATGTCCTCCTTCCTTACAAGAAAAAAAAAAAGCTGAACATATGAGCTTCCTGGAAAGTGATGAGTTCCTGAAGAGGATATGGAAGCTCCATGTCCTTTCCCATTGCCTGGCCCTATGCTGCTCCTCCAAATGCATCTTTTGTAATATCCTTAAACGTAACTATACAGTTCCCTGTGTCCTGAGTCAATATGGCAAATTAATCAGACTGATGCAGGGGAATCCCAATATATATCTATTCCTGAGAAGTTCTGGAAGTGCAGACTTGGAACTGGCATCTGAAGTGGGCATTAGACTTTGGGGACTGAAACTTCAACCTATTGAATCTGATGTGACCTCCACATAGATAGTGTCCCAACTGAATTGAATGAAAGGACATCCAGTGGTGACTGATCTGCTCTTAGTAAAGCAAAAATATCACTGGCTTAAAAAGCAAAGATTTTATGTTTAATTAAGATAATTTCCTATGATTTCTGCTGATTTTAGGGTTTTTTTTAATTGCTTGCAAGAAAATTAAGTCTTACAGGAGTTAAGATTTATTCAAATTTTCATTTGTTCTAAACTCTCTTTTTTGTTTGTAACTCTGGTTAAATGAGCTACTATTTTTATGATGATATCATACTGTTTTAGAGCAAGGCCATTGGTAGAGCTGAAGTGACCATGGAGGTCCTCAGTGCCCTGCTCTTTGTGACCATACCAAAAGGATTACATGAGTTGCTCAGAGTAGAAAGCATGAGTTTATTAGAAGTGATAGAAAAAGGGAAAGGGGGAACACTCTCAAGGGAGAAAGGGAAAGAGTGGGCTCTCAGAAAGGAAAGGGATAGTACACCCTTACTGCCCTCCTGCTTTACTGGGGATCCAGGGAAGCTTTCAGAGAGTCCTTCCTTGGTCTACCTCTTGACTTTTTACAGACAGCAGGATTGCATCATACTTTCAAGTCCCCACTATGCACGGTCATACCCCATGGAGGGGAGATTTTACTATTATAATGACATGATAAAGATCCAGGGGAATTCTGAGGCACCTTGGCCCAGTTCTAATTGGAACTTGTTTTTACAGATTTTACATTTGAGGGCTTTGCTTCTAGTTATCTTGTCTCTCTGAGTACTAGTGTTTTAGTCAGCTTTTTATCACTGTGACAAAAATACCTAACCAGAACAACTTACAGGAGGAGAAGTTTATTTGGGGCTCACACTTATCAGCCCATGTGTGGCTAGACTCCATTGCTCTGGGCCCATGGTGGAAGGGCCAGTGGAAGAAAACGTCTCAGCTCAAGGCAGTGTCAGAAAGGAGAGAGAGAGAGAGAGAGAGAGAGAGAGAGAGAGAAAGCAGAAGGGACCACAGGAAAGATAAAGCATTCCAGGGCATAATACAGTGACTTTGCCTCCTCCAGCCATGATGCCCAACCTGCCTACAGTTACCATTCAGTCAGTCCATTCAAAAAAATGGGACGGATAATTGGGTTTTTGTTCCAACAATCTAATTATTTGACCTCTGAATATTTCTGCATTAACCTAGGAGATTTGGGGGAACCCCTCATATGTAAACCATAGCATTCCACACCTGACTCTCAATAGCTCATGTCCATGAAATGAGCTATTGAGACAAAATGAGTTAATCCATCTCCAAGAATCCCATAGTCTTAACAGTTTTATCATTGCCCAAAGGTTCAGGTCCAAAGTCTCCTCTGAACCTCAAGGCAAACTCATAGCTGTAAGCCCCTGTAAAAATCAAAAGCAAGTTACATATATCCAGTACACAGTGGCACAGAGTACACCCTCTCATTCCAACAAAGAATAGGGCCATAGAAAGAAGGAACAGGACCAAAACAAGATTGAAATCCAGCAGGGCAAGTGGCCCCATAACTCTCATTGTTCCTCATACATGGCTATGAGATGTTATTTCTAAAGGGCTTGGGCAGCCCTGACCCTTTGACCTTGCTGGTTGCAGTGCACATGGACTCTCTTTAGTTTGGCTCTTATATCTTGGTACACAGCTCACATTACTGGCATCTTTTAATTCTTGAAGTCTTCATTCCAGAATCACCTTCACAGCTTTGTATGTTGCCCTTTCAGGGGCCAACTGCAGGGATTCTGAACCCCCTACACTCTGTCTGGCCTCCTAGACCTTCCTTTGAAATCTCTGGAAGGTTTTGTGCCTCTTTAACTTGCGTATCCTGCATTCCTGCAGAACAAGCACCATGTGGATGATGCCAAAGTCTGCTGCTGGCTCTCATGGTAGCTGAGTCCCCTAAAATCACAGTAACAGTGGCTTCTGAGTGCCTGGGTGGCTGAGTATAGTGAAACAATTTCCTAGACCTCCCTGTGCAAGCAGTGCACCCACGTGATCCATCATAACCACATAATCATTAGCCCACACAATCAAAGGAATATTCCCTCTACACCCTAAATCCTGCAGTGTGCACAGTCTTGCCAATTCCTGAGATGCCCTGAAGCTATCTCTCCTCATGTTTCTGTGCAAAGTATTTAGCATCTCTTTAGGAGTTGTAATTTCTTTATCAAGCATGACTTCCAAGGCCCAAGATTTACATGCAACTTTCTGGTCAAACTGCAAGTTTAAAAATACTTTAGTTCTCTGTTTTCTGCTCCTGATTATCATAGTCAACCTGGATAAAAGCTGCCAACAGCATCCATGCCATGACTGTATGGTGTGCTGCCTTGAAATATTCTTCACCATATTAATTAGTCCATGACCTTTAAATGCAGCCTCGAGTACAGTCTCAGGAAATGGACAAAATTTTAGACAAGTTCTCTGCCAAGATAAAACACAAGTAGTCTCTCATCCAATTCCAAATATAGTCCTCATTACTCTCTTAAACCTTCTGAGCACAGTTTGCATTCCTATCTGCATTCTAGTCTCTAGCTCCCACAAGAATTGCTGATTAAACTCTGCTTACAACATTCTAAAGTGTTTCCAGCCTGCATCTCCAAACTTTTCTTAATACCTCCCACAAACCAGCTCCAACAGCTTGTGAATCATATGGTCATGAAGATGAACCCTTCCAGGGCTCAACCTAGCGGCTCACCTCCTCCAGTCACACCACACCCGACTACAGTTTCCACCAGGTAAGTCCATGAAAACTAGAATGGACTGATTAGGTTATGACTCTCACAATACAATTATTTTACCTCTGAATATTCTTGCACTCAGGATATTTTGGAAGATACTTTATATCCAAATCATAGCACAAGGGATCCCTGGTATCATCTGTGAAAAGATCACAAAAGCCTGCTCTTCAGGAAAATTTACATTCTTCTTATTGGCATGGAAGAAAATTTTGTACATGCATTTCTCCTATAAATAAGAGATCATTTGCAGAGGAATGTATCATATTCTATGGCCTTAAGTCAGACAGGGCCAAAGTGATCTCAGGCAAATTACCCTTCAAAAGAAAGCATGTGGGGGTCAGCACAATAGGCCCATGTTTTAGTCAGCTTATTCATTGCTGTGACCAAAAGACCTGACAAGAACAATTTTAAAGGAGGAAAAGTTTATTTGGTGCTCATGGTTTCAGAAGTCTCAGTCCATAGATAGCCAAGTCCATTCTTTGGGGTCAAAGATGAGGCAGAACATCATGGTGGAAGAGTGTGGTGGAGGAAAGTCGCTCAAGACATGGCACCAAGAAGCAGAAGGAAAGCTCCCCTCACCACAGACAAAACCTAAGCCCCAAAGGCATGCCTCCAATGACCCAGGTCTTCCAGCCACACCCTACCTGCCTGCAGTTACCCTCAGTTAATTCCCTATGAGGGGATGAATGCATGGATTAGGCTCTCATAACCCAATCATTTCATCTCTAAACTTTCTTGCTTTGTTTCAAACATGAGCTTTGGGGACACCTCACATCTAAACCATAACAGAACTATCCCCTCAACCTCATGTTCTCACCTTTCATGACTGTCTACTACCCATAATTATGTTCTATTGACACAATGTCCTAAAGCTTTAAAAGATCTGACACTCTGAATATAATGCCATAAATCATGATTGTTGTCTTAATATATTGTAGAGGTAACTGAATTGTCTTACTCAGTTCTCTCAATAATAATAATAATACCATATATATTGCATATATTGTTTGCAGTCATTTTAAATAATGTGAGTTATGTCTCTGTGGTTAATAAGAGACAATCTTGCTTAATTTATCTTCCTTCTCAAGACAAATTTAAAGTTAAAGATTTTCATATAGGATATGTGTGAGACTGGCTACTTTAAAAGGGTTTCCTTCATTGTATTACTAACTTTGTAATTTTCCTTCTGCTTCATGGTACCATGTCTTGAGCTACTTTCCTCTACCACACTCTTCCACCAGGATGTTCTGCCTCATCTTTTACCCCCCCAAATGGACTTGACTATCTATGGACTGAGACTTCTGAAACCATGAGCACCAAATAAACTTTTCCTCCTTTAAAATTGTTCTTGTCAGGTCTTGTGGTCACAACAATGAAAAAGCTGACTGATTTTCCAATTATTTTAAATATATATGTGTGTTCTCACCTGATGAAATGACATTAATTCTTGTAACCTGTGTTCAAGATTTTTGCAGTTCGGTAAAATGTACCTGAATGACAATCTGGTTGGATTAATGTATGTAAAAGCTTAAGAGGCTTCTGGGGAGTGCCAATTAGGAATAATTGGCATGTGGGATATTGAACTGAAGTGGAAACCCTCCCTAAGTGTGGGCAGTACTGTCCGATAGTTTAGAGGCTTAAATGAAATAAAAGTTGGTAGGAAGCAGCAGCAGATGCACACCTGATTATTCTTGAATAGACTCCTGATTGCTGCTTCGATAGCCTGAGGACCTCAGACTCACTTCTTCACTCTTCCAAAGTGGACTTGCCAGTGATCCTCCAGGGAGTTTACAGAAGCTTGCAGTCTCAGACTCGGGTAGCATCATCAATCCCTCTAGTCTTGGATCCCTCTGAGGCTTTAGCATCCTGGTCTGCACAGCTACTGGTTCCTCCAGGTCTCCTGCCTGCAGATGGCCATTGTGGATTATCCAGCTTCTCGTTGCATAAGTCAATCTAGTAAATCCCCTTTTTATTACCATACATCCTGTTAGTTCTATTTCCCCACAGAATCCCAATCCAGTACCTAAATTCTAAAGATGCTGTGGAATTTAGGTTAAACTTTATACCCACATGATAATTAACTATGATTTACTTAATAAGGACTCTAACTGACAGGCACTCTCCAATGCAGATCTGATAGGATTGCTTTTTATAGGCAAGTTGCTTTTCGTTGGACAAAGATAATAAAACTATAGAGATTATGTTTATTAATTCAAATATATTAAACAGACTGGATGGTTTTGTTCTTATTAGTGTATTTTATCTTTCTGGCCTAAGAGCTAATCTTTCCAAAAATCTTCTGCTGTTTAAAATTAGCCAAAGGGATGGGGTCTTCTGATATTGACTCAAACTGTTTATCACTTCCCTTCAAAAGGGCACAATCCCAGATGAAAGAACTGGGCAAAGAACTCACAACATGGAAGCAAATGCATTTGGAAAATAATTAGCAGTTTCTTCAGAAGAAATCATTCAGAGACAGGAAAGAAAATCGCATGGAGTCACTTGTCAAACCCCACCAAAAATACAAATAACTGGGAGGTTATGGAAAGAGTTCTTAAGCACACTAATGTTGAAATCCTTCCCCTGGGCAGGGCTACTAAATATTTCAGAATTTGTCTCCTTTGGGAATAAGCTTCTGACCTCTTATGTTTGAGTTCTGCAAAATGATCCAACCATAAACTATAATCCAGATATCACAGAAGCCCCAATTCCCTCAAGACTGATGGGATGAGCTAAAGGTGTGGGGAGTGGATTGAAAGAGGCTGAATTTGGAGAGGTCTTCTCTGAAATTAAGAACAACTTCCTCATCCTGAGAGTGGAGACTGAAGCATTACAAATCCTTCAGGGGGTCAAGGAAACTGAGGGTGGAGATTTCCCCCTCCTCACATCTGTCTAACACAGGCTAATCTAAAAGCAGATAAGAAAAGGCAGGTACATTCCCTGCCTCTGTCTCACTTCACTGCCTCTTTCCTATCTCTTCTCCTTTAAAAACTTTGCTCACCTTCAGAGGTTGCAAAGATGGAAATTGTGAAACAATAAACTTGTTCTATCTTCAAAACTGGATTTGAATAAAACCTAATTTCTGACCAATTTGACTTTGAATATTTCTGGAACATCCAGAACTGCAACCCAGCCTCTCCTCCCTGGGCAGTGCCGGTGCCACCTAGTAATGGTGTGTGGAGAAAAAGTCCTACAACCCACAAACGTGGTGACAGAAGTATTGTGCTGATTGCTGAGTGACAGAATAGGAGAAATTGAGGGTTTTTTTCCTGCATCTTCAGAGAGATCTTTGATTTCTTTAAGGAGTGTTTTGGTTGGGCTTTTGCTACTGTGACTAAAAGACCTGACAAAAACAATTTTAGAGGAGAAAAAATTTATTTGTTGCTCATGGTTTCAGAGGTCTCAGTCCACAGACAATTGGCTCCATTGCTCTGGGCCTAAGGTGAGGCAAACATCATGGCAGAAGAGGAAAGCAGCTCAGGACATGGCCACCAGGAAGCAGAGAGAGAGCTCCACTCCATATATACCCCTAAGGCACCCCATCAGCTCCACCTCCCCTAGCTACACCCTACCTGCCTATAGTCACCACCCAGTTAATCCCTATCAGGGGACTAATGCACTGATAAGGTTAAGACTTTCATAACCCAATAACTTCACCTCCAAACCTTCTTGCATTGTCTCACACAGGAGCTTTTAGGGGAAATCTCTTATCTAAACCACCTGCCTCCTATACAGTGGAATCTTCTGGATTTAAATCAGGTTGTTGATTTCTTCCTTGCCTATATTTTTGAGGAAAGAATAGGAAATGTGGGCATGGTGATACTACAGTAGTTGGGTATGATTACATTTCAAATGTCTTCCAAAATCTACATTATGATTTGGTTTTAAAACAAGAAGATTTGGGGTACATAGGATGGCATGACAACAGAATGTAATTTAATATTAGTGAAGCAAATATTCACCAGAAGGAAATTTGTACATTTTTAGTTAGTCTCAAAAGCAACATTTAAGTCCTGAGAAAGGACAGTTTCCTCAAGTCAGTGATGCTGGGTTACATCCTGCATATGTGACGCATAAAAGAGGATTGCTGAGCAAATGTTGAGTGCATCCACTGAGGCAGGAGAAATGTCTAAATCCCTCCACCTAGCAAGAAGACTTCAAAGGGGTAAGAGGCTGGATAAAGGCAAATGCCTGAACTATATAGGACTACTTTCATGTATTGTGTCATGGTTGGTAGACAGCGTTTTCTTTCTATTATGGAGTTTCACAATTTGAAATGTTTCCTTGACTGATTTCTCCTTTTCTTCCTGACCTACCAGTAGTTCCCCCTTATCTACAAGAAGATAAGTGCCAAGATTCCCAAGGGATTCTTGAAACTGAATGTGAATGAATCAACATATACTGTTTTTCCTATGCATATACACCTATGATAAACTTTTACATTTTAATTTCTTTATAGTTTCTCTTTGATGTATTTGAATTGCCAATGTTACTACTTTTGCACTTTTGAGTTATTATTGAGTAAAATAATAGCTACTTGAATTAAAAAGAAAAAACTCCCATACCATAGCAGGTGATCTGATAACCAAGATGACCACTAAGCGACTAACAGGTGGGTAGTGTATACAGCATGGATACATTGGACAAAGGGAAGATTCAAATCCCAGGTGGGACAGAACACAGAACAGGATGGCATAAGATTTCATCATGCTACTCAGAATGGCATGCAATTGACTCTACTTTGTGTACAACCAGAGAAACAATAGCTGTACTCCATTTGTGTTCAATGAATCAATAAGCAAATAAAAAAAAAGAAAAGAAAAAAAAGTAATAAAAGTTAAAAAAGTAAATAAAACTTATGAATTATTTCCAGAAATTTTTGTTTAATATTTTCAGACCCATGGTTGCGTGCAGGCAACTAAAATCCCAGAAAGTGAAACTACAGATAAGGAAGGATTATTGTAACAGTAAGGTGCTCCACAGCTTTAATTTAGGTCTTTGTCTTTATGCTTACAGACCTGCCCTAGGGTATGTCACCCATAACCATGCTGTCATCCCCAGGTCACTTCCAGACTGACATGGGGAAGAAGGGGAGGGAGAATTGATGGCACCACTGGCAGATTCTACATAACTTACTCTTCAGAGCTCCCTGTGGGACCAGCTGAGACCAGATGTCAGTGGAACCCACATCTCTGCCCAGCTTCTTCCTCTGTCCTCTTGCTTCCCTTGTTTGCTTATGATCTTGTCTGAGAGTACCCCCTAAATAAGTAATTTTCACAAGAATCCCAAACTCAGGGCTCTGGGCTCTGCTTCTAAGGAACCTTAAGTCATCTATACACTCAGATCCTCAGATTTCTGTCTGAAGCCTGCAACTCCCCACTGAATATACTCATCGACATTTCTACCCAGATGCATGTAGCTCACCACAACTGAGACTGAGCTCCTGGTCATTTTTGCTTTACTAATGCAGTTCTTCCTGGAACTCTTTGTCTCCCTCCATGAAACCTTATTACTTCATTTGCTTTGTCTGAAAGCCTTGATGTCATCTTTGACCCCTCTCTTTCTCTCCACCTCACATCCTGACAGCTCTTCTTTACCCACAGTTTAGCCCCCTCTCACCATCTGCTCCAGGCCATCAACGTCTCTTGCCTGTATTATTTTATAACAGCCTCCTAACTTTCCTTCCTGCTTCCAGCCTTGATTCTCTTCATTTTCCATTCAGAAGACAGGGTAAGTTTGTTCAAATGCTAAGTCTGATCCTGTCACTCTTCTCCTCATAAGCCTTGCAGGCAGCTTATTTCAGAGAAGTTGTCCACCATGGGCCCTGACATCCTTGCTCATGCTTGCACACTGTGCCAAACTGAGAGTAAGCAGCTTCTGTACCCTGTCATATGAGACAGAGTTGATCAAGGAGACCAAGGAGTGACTACTGTGTCACATCTCCCATTCCTCTTCCCTAGAATGTTTGCTGCTTGCTCAGAGAGTGCTGAGCTCTTGGCTCTCAGTTTTTTTCCTATAACACAAACTACTTCATGTTCAAACATCCATGATAGGCCCTTGTGTAAGCGCCCTGGAACTTGGGGTGCAAGGAACTGGATTTAGGCCAACATTAATAGCTGGCTATTGCTTTGCCATGTCCGCCTCTGGCCCAGGAGTCTGTGTCTTCTGCCTGCATGAATGAAACAGCAGATGCACTTGTTAGCTTGCAAGTAGGACAGATTTCCCTACTCCGCACCGTTCTCGACACCCCTCATATTCAAAGCAAAACCTATTACTCTACACAGTCCCACAACCTGCTCCTCTCTGCTCCTGTCTCCTTCTCCTCCACTTGTCCACACTGAGACAGACACACTGGCCTCCTCCCTTTCCTTCCCATAAGGTCAGCACTCTCTGGTCTCAGAATATTTACAGTTTCTGTTCCCTCTAATTTAGCCCCATTTCCTAGATACCAGCATGGCTGGCTCCCTCCTGTCCTTCATACCTTTTCTGAAATACCATATTTCCAGAGGTGGACCCCCAGAGCCATCCTGCTAAAATCTGCAATGCTTGGAGATTATCTCTTATCTCCTTCCTTGCTTTCCTTTTCTCATTGGTATTTATAATCAGTAAACTTCTACCTAAACAAGTTTACTTGTTTAATTGTTCCTGATCCAGTCTCTTCTTATACAATGTAAGCTCCAGGAAGGTACAATTTCATGTGCTTCATTCACTGATGCTTCCTCAATAGCTAGACAAGTACCTGGCTTACAGTAAATCCTCAACAAATGCATTAAATGAATGAACTTTTGACAAACAATTTTCTAACTTATGCATTACAGACTGAAAATTCTTCATCTGAAATGCTTGGACAAGAAGCAATTCAGTTTTTTTATTCCTTTCTTGGATTTTGGAATACTTGCTCATATAGACTGAAGTATAGAGGAGATGAAACCCAAGCAAAACCAAAATTCATGTATATTTAATGAACACCTTACACACAACCTGAAGATAATTTAATACAGCATTTTAATGTTTTTGTTTTAACTGTGACACATCCCATGAGGTCAGATAAAATTTTTCTTGTGGTTCTACATTGTGTGTGTGTGTGTGTGTGTGTGTGTGTGTGTTGCTGGAGATCAAGTCCAGGGCCTCACACATGCTAAGCAAGCACTCTACCACTGTGCTATGCCCCAAGTCCCAATTATTTTTTAAATTTCTGAGTGCAGTCTGGCTATGTTGCTCAGGCTGGCCTTAAACTCCTGGGATCAACCAAGATCCTCCTGCCTCAACCTCCTGAGGTGCTGGGACTCCAGATATGTACCACAATGCCTGGCTACAAAAATTTCTACTTGTGGCATCAGGTAGGTACTCAAATTTGGGGGGGGTATTTTAGAGCATTTCAAATTTTGATTTTTCTATTAGTGATGCTCAACCTGTATTAAATATGCAGTCGCATTCTGAGGACTATGAAGCAATGGAACACATACGATCAAAGCAAACACAGTGTTTTCTGTGTGGAATTTACCATCATATCAGTAAATTAGACATTTATAAACAATTCCACATATGAAAAACCATAAATTATAAAAAGTGCAGTGAAGAATAAGTAAAGGAAGCCAACAAGCTGTATTAAATGAGTCCTTCCACTGTATGAAGTGGTTGCTGGGAGGCACCTGCCTTTTCAGATTCACATTTCTCCACCTATTTTCAGCCAGGTGCAACCATGTGACCAGGTCTCACCACAACAGTGTCAAAGGAATTGGTGTATGTTCTCCTGGATTGGGATTGTAAAAACAGAAATGTGTCTTTTCTACTCTCCATCTGCCATCTGAAACCAAGAATTGCAAGATTCCAGGAGATGGAGGAGTGACAGAGGGAAAGTGCCAGCATTCTTGAAGGAAGCCACATATTAACCAGGAGCACTCACATGTGGGACAGTAACACACATGAAAAACAAATGACCATGATGTCAAGTCTCTGGACATGAGAGCTTATTCACTGCAGGGGCTACTATTAACCTATGTAACACACAGTGAGGGAGACCTGAAGGCAAAGTGGGAAGACTTGGGTAAGGCATTTAAAGATGTCTGCTTCCAGAAAGATGGGGTAGGGCTAGGGATGTAGCACAGTGGTAGAGCGCTTGCCTACCACTAGCAAGTGCAAGGCCCTGAGTACTATTCCAAGTACCACAAAAAATTAATCAATTCCCTTACAGAAAGATGGGGTAGACTCTCATTTCCCTAATTCTTCCTCTAATGACAATACATATAAGACAGAAATGAAAATATTCTGAAAGGTGGAACAGAAAAACAGGCCAGCCAAGGACAGTGAGACCCAGGGAACAACATGGTGGCAAGTTCATTGGGTTCTCTTCCATCCTCATATGTTCTGAACTAGATGCTAGAAAAGACAACAATCCAGAAAATTTAATGAAGACAAACAAAGTGTCCAAAGAATTCACTCTCTATCCAAAGAATGATAAAGGGGGAAGTCTAGGAAGACAGGAAATGTTTAGCCCATAACAGCATGACTCAAGCCAATGCACTCCACATCCTTACAGCCTCAGTTCCAGATCCCTCACAAAGACAAAGTGGAGAACCTGGACTTCCCCAAAAACTGCCTATAGTGATGTGCTGCTCACTTCCAGGACAGTGGTACCAGAACAGTCTGAGTCATGAGTTAGGACTTTCTACCCTGCTAGGTAGTAATGGGCTCCCCCTCTCAGTGTCAATGGAAACCACACAGGGAAGGGTACTGAGAACCCCACACTCTGCCAGATGGCATCAGAGATGGTTCAACTGGAGAGGTAGGACTTTCACCACTAGCCAGGAGTAATGGGGCCACTGCAGCATATGTTGGCTGAGACCATATGAGAAATTGATGAGCCATGCAAGCACCACCCAGTCAAGGTGGAATCAAGGCAAAGTGAGTTCCTGAAACCCTACCCACCCAGAAGTAATGGGGTGCCCTCCTCATCTTGGGAGTGTCAGTGAAGGACAAGCAGGAAACCTGGACTTTCACCCCCATCTGACAGTAAAGAATTGGTGCCCCACCTCCCCTGTCAGGGGAATGTCAAGGAAACCTACTTTAAAAGAAGATTAAAGCTGGCACACACCTGTAATCCCAGAGACTCAGAAGGCTGAGACAGGAGGATTGCAAGTTCAAGGCCAGTCTCAGCAAATTAGCGAGACCCAAAACAACTTAGCCAGACTCTGTATCAAACTTTTAAAAAAGGGAATGGAGATGTGACTCAGTGGTTAAGCATCCCTGGATTCAATCCTCAGTGTTGATAGATAGATGATAGGTAGATAGATAGATAGATAGATAGATAGATAGAGATAGAGATATATGGCAAAAACTGAAATAACTGAAAGGATAAGTGGTAAAAACCAGAAGAATAGTTAGAGACTTCAATACCTCTCTTTCAATAATCAATAGAACAACTGCACAGAAAATCAGGAAGATAGAAGATCTCAACAAAATCACTAAGCAACAGTATCTACTCAACATTTACTGAATGCAACACCCAACAACAGCAAAATATGCATTCTTTTCAAATGCCTATGAAATGGGATATATAATAAGAAAGGACATATCCTGTATCATAAAACAAACCCTAACAAATTCAAAATAACTAAAATCATGATGCAATCTGTTTTTTGACCATGATGAAATCAAATTAAAAATGAATAGTACAAAGATGGCAGGAAAACCTTCAAACACCTAGAAACTAAACACCAATCTTCTAAATAACTTGAGTCAAAGAAAAAGTCTCAAGGGAAATAAAAACCATATTGAACAAAATAAAAATGGAAAGAAATATGACAAAATTTGTAGGATGGAGTTAAAGTGGCTTTGAAAGGAAATTATATACACTAATCATATCCATTAGAAAAAAAGGAAAAATTTAAAAATCAGTAATCTAACCTCCTGTCTTTAAAACCTAGAAAAAGAATAATTAACACAAAGTATAAGAAAGAAAATAACAAATAAGAGAGAAGAATTAAACTATATTAGTTCATAAAACCACAATGGATGCATACCTATAATCCCAGCAACTTGGGAACCTGAGACATGAGGATCACAAGTTCAAGGCCAGATTTGGCAAGTTAGATCATCTCAAAATCAATTAGTCAACCAATAAGACTGGGGTTGTATCTCAGTGGTAGAGCCTCCTTGGGTTTAATCCTCAGTACATACATACATATATACATACATACTGTAAAGATGTCAAACCACAGCTGAATCTTTGAAACTGTTAAAAAAAGGTCAACAAACCTTTAGCAAGACTGAAAAAGGGGGGAAAAAAGAGAAGACAAATTGCCAATATCAGACACTGCAAAGAACAAAAGGATAAGAAGAGAATAATATGTAAAATTCTGTACACAAAGTCTACAACATAGAAGAAATAGACCAATTATTTGAGAAGCACAAGCTAGCACAATTTCCTCAATACAAAATAATTTTGATAGCCTTGTAATGTTTAATTAAATTAAGCTTATAACCTAAAACCACCAAGAAAGAAATTCCCAGGTCCAGATGTCTTCATTGAAGAATTCCACCAAATGGTTAAAGAAATAACACTAATCCTATACAATGTCTCCAGAAAAGAGAAAATAATACTTTCCAGCTCATTTTAAGTAAGCATTATCTTGATGCAAAAATCAGACAAAAAATTATATCTATTCTCATCACTTTTACTCACCATGGTACTGGAAATAAGACAAGAAAATAAAAGGCATACAGGCACGAAAGGAGGAAATGAAACTTCCCCATTTAAAAAAAAAATCTTCCCCATTATGCAGATAACATAACAGTCAATATAGAAAAAAACAAGAAATCTGCAAAAGCAGATAGAACTAAAAAGTGAGTTCAGCAAGATCTCAGGGAACAAGATTAACATAAAAATCAATTGTATTTATATATTAACAGGGAACATGTGGAAACATAAATTTTAAGTACTACTCATTATTATTCAAAAATAATTATTTCAAAAATACTTTCAGTGCATATCTAACAAACATATCAAAGCATACTGAAACATATTTGCTAAAAAGAAATATGGTGAGACATACCATGTTCATGGATTGGAAATTTTAATGTAGCAGGAATGCTAGGAAATAAGGGGTAGCTCTATAATAAAGCACTAATCTAGAGGGTATGAGACCCCAGGTTCAATCCCAACAACACACACACACACACACACACACACACACAAAGGAATACTAAGGAATAGCAATTCTTTCCAAATTAATGCAATTTCTATCAGAATCTCAGCAAGATTTTCTATAAAGGTAGACAAATTCTTCTAACATTTTATATGGAAAGATAAACTAAAATAGCTAAGTCAATTTTGAAAAACTAAAATTGGGGGGAATTATTCTCCTCAACTTCAAAAGTTACTAATGGCAATAATAATCAAGATTGGGTGGTCCTGGCTGAGGAACCAGACATATAAATCAATGGCACAGAACTGGAAATCCAGAAATAGCCTCATGTAAATATGGCCAACTGATTTTTGACAAATGTATAAATGCAGTTCAATAGAGGAAGGACAGTCATTTCAACAAGTCATGCCACACTAATGTGGACTAAAGTGAAACTTAATGTAAATCTTACATCTTACATAAAATTAATTCAAAATGGATCACAGACTTAAATTAAATCATCAAATTATAAAACTTCTATACAATCACAAAAGAGAAATCTTAGGGACCTAGACTTTGATAAAGAGTTCTTAGACATGGCACAAAAATCACAATTTTTAAAAACCAAATTAATTTTCAATAAAATCCAAATATTTTGCTTCACAAAAGAGCCTGTTAATGAAAAGGCAAGAAGAAATAGCTGCAAACCACATATCTAAAAAGAACTTATACCTATGATATATAAAGCCTACAAATTAATTTTAAAATTAAATTAGAAATGTGCAAAAGACAAGCTGGGTGCAGTGGTGCACACCTGTAATCCCAGCACTTGGGAGGCTGAGGCAGGAGGATTGTGAGTTCAAAGCCAACCTCAGCAACTTAGTGAGGCCCTAAGCAACTTAGTGAGACCCTGTCTCTAAATAAAATACAAAATAAGGCTGGGATGTGGCTCAATGGTGGAGTGCCCCTGGGTTCAATCTCCAGTACAAAAAGAAAAGAAAGAAAGAAATGTGCAAAAGACATAAGGAAACATCTCACTAAGATGCAGAAAAGGCAAATGATCTCATGAAAATAATAGTCCATATCTAGCCATTAGGGAATTGCAAATGAAGATTGTCTTGGTACATTTTTGCTGCTGTAAGAGAATGCCACACACTGGATAATTCATAAATAAAACAAATTATTTCTTGTAGTTCTAGAGACTTGGAAGTCCAAGATCAAGGCTCCAGCAGATTCAGTGTCTGGTAAAGGCTGAGTGTCTGCTTCCAGGATGGTGCATTGTCACATGATGGAAGGACAAGATAGGGCTGAAGCCAATCCTCCAGCCATTTTATTAAGCACTAATCCATTAATGAGAACAGAACCCACATGACTTAAGTGCTTCCCCCAAAGACCCACTTCTTAAAACTACCACCAAAGGAATTACATTTTGACATGAATTTTGGAGGAAACACATTCAAACCGTAACAACAACAATGCTGAAATATCCTCTGAACCTATTTAAACAACTCAAATATAGTGAAAATACCAAATGCTGGCCGTGATGTGGAGAAACTGGATCTATCACACTTTTCTGGTAATAAATGTAAAGTGGTACAATCCTGGAAATAGTTTGGTAGCTTCTTTAAAAATTAAATAGACCCTTTCCATAAATTCCAACAATCACACATGTTGGCATTTTTCCCTAAAAACTGAAACCTTACATCCCCACAAAATCCTCATGAGAATGTTCATAGCAGCTTTAGGGCAGATCCAAAATGGTATAGTGAGTCTCCCTCACCAAGGCTTCAGGCAGGCTATGTTTTTAGCATAAAGCCAAGATCATGGACAGCCTGATTCAGCATAAGTACTCAAGGTCATAAGCATTTGCTTGTGAGCATGCACCCACTTGTGTAATCTGCAATGTGTCTTCTTTGCTGGCCTGCGTATTTTTTTTAAAAAGCCTATGGAAATGGCTTATGGAGCAAAATGGAACTGGCTTGGGACTAAAGCTGGAACTGAGGGCTGGATAGAGGCTATTGCTGCCTCTGAACTAAGAATGGCTATCATCCCAACCCTGCCTGTCATTTTCTTTCAACTGCTGGAGCCCTGAACCTTGCTACCCATGCCTAAGCTACAGCAGTGGCAGAATAGCAGTTTTATTTGTAAAATCCTAACAGTGTAAACAATTTAAATGTGTAAAAACAAATGAATTGTTAGACAAAACCTCAACAATAATATGGGCTGTGCTAATAGGGTAGCAATTATGCAATACAACCTAAAAATTAGATTAGATTAATACTAAATTGAATTAAAAATTTAGTGTCTTGTTATAACAGTCAAATTTCAAGTGTTCGATAGTCACATGAGGCTACTCTATTGGAAAGCACAGAATAAAGAAATAAAATGATACATGCAAGAACAAGAATCTTGAGAACATTGGGTTGAGTGAGAAAAAGCCAACACCAAAAGTTACATACTCTGATTTTATTTCTGCAATACTCTAAAATGACAAAATTGTACCGAGCATAAATAGTAGTTGCCAGCGTTGGTGATGGAGAGTAGGAGAGTAGAGGGAGTGGTGGGATTGCAAACACACAACATAATAGACTTGTGATAGAGCAGTCCTGTATCTCCACTGTGGTAATTACTTGGTACTGTTATAAAATGACAGAGAATTAAGCACACACATTGCACCAGCATCAAGTGCCTGGCTGGGTGCTGCACTATCAGATTCAATGCTATTGCATAAGCTCTGACCTTTGGGGAATCTGGGTGAAGTGTAAGCACACAGAACAGGTCAAGACTACCTCTGAGATATCTTGTGAATCTTTAATTATTTTAAACTAAAAAAAAAAAGTAACATACTCAAGTAAGCAAGAAAAATACAAAATATGCATATTAAATACACTTTGATAAGTTTTTGGGGTGGATCCTGCATATATGTTAACTTTGCAATAGCCTAAAATACATGTATGGATTTGTTACATGGTAACCAAGTTTTCCTCTTTTTTGCATATTTATATATTAATAAGGATAACTGCAACGATCTGAATAATTAACATACACATTTTTTGCAGTAATTTTGCTTGCAATGCAAGTCATCACTCTTTGACAATTTAATTCTGCATTTCAACTTTTTAAGAGCATGGCCCTTTAAAATCTTGTCTACTCATGAGAAAGTAGAAAAAAAGATACAAAATGTGTCACATGATAAATGTTATGCTTACTTTGTAAAGGGGGTTTACTGGAATAACCAAAAAGAGCAAAGAGCAGTGGACCTAAATGCAATAAACCCTTTTAATGCAATTTTTACAACTTGGCAAACATTAATTGAAAACTACCAACATACAAGACACTCAAATACTCCTTCTGGATCAGCTCTCAGGAAATCTTCTCTAAGCTCTAAACCCATGTTATTTATTTGCAATAGTAGGCTTTTTATCTGTGCTTTCCAATAGAGTAGCCACATGTGACTATCCAACACTTGAAATTTGACTGTTATAACAAGACACTGAATTTTTAATTTATTATTAATCTAATCTAGTTTTTAAGTTGTATTGCATAATTGCTACTCTATTAGCCTATACTATTATCAAATAGATTTGGGATACTCATCTCTTTTTTTCAGAATATTTTCCTCCACATTACATAGGAGTTTGTAGGACCACAGGTGTTCACAAAGCACAGACATGGAGATAATGAGTCAAACACTTCCCTACTGCCATTCTGCTTACCTTCCCTCCTTGCTAGCAGAAGCAGCCTTCTGAAGTCAGATATGCCAAATCCAGACAGTCCCAGCCTGCCTCTCAGTTAGGACAGCTCTAGCCAAAGACACATAAAAGAGTTTCCCATTTCATCTCTGAGACATATTTTCCTGCCTGATAAAAAGAGTGTAACAGGGAAGAGAAGAGCTTTTTCCTTGCTTTGTGCTTGGAACTGATGCAGCCATTTTGTGACCAGGAGGTAAATAATGAAGAGAAAAGAAACTTACCCTGACATCATTGAGTCACTGAATCAACTCTGGATTGGTCAATGGGGATTTATCAATTTGTAAGAAAAATAAATCCCCATTGTTTGTCCATATTTTGTTGGTTATTGTAAAACTCTGGATGGTGGGCAAGATTGTATCTTTTCATGACAATGAGAGATGTGTGTTAGTGCAAGAGCTGGGAACAGCAGAGTGGATGAAAGAATGAAGGTGGGAGGTGTCTTAAAGAAAGAGCATCAGTCTTGCTGCTATTCCAAAGGGAAACTGTAGAATACAAAAAGTATGACATACCTCTCAGCTGGGGTGGCAGAGGATGATGCTAATAATTATCTCAAAGTGCAGCCAGGGCAATAGTTGAAGGAGACAGAAAACTAGAGAAATAACAAAGTTTAGATCATGGAAGACCTAGAGTAACATCCTGAGGATTTTGGACTGGTATGTAAGGACCACGGAAAAGCATCATAAGTTTTAAACAAAGTCATGATCATAATTGCATTTCTGAAAGCTCATTCTGGCTGCAGGTGGAGAATGGTTGGGACTGTGGGAATACTTAATGAGGGCACATCAAAGGAAGTACCACATCAGGAGAGCATGACTCAGTTGACATGACTTAGTTCCTCAGTGCTGACTTTGGTCACTCAGTTAAGGTATCTTTCGTAGCTCTGTGGTTACAAAGTCAATAAAAATTGTATAATTTATCAAGAAAACAAAATATAATAATCAGGTCAAATATGTCAATGTTGAAATGTATGATGCGCACAGCTCATCTGAAAGTTATGTATAGTGCAGTATGATTTGGATATGAAGTGTCCCCAAAAAACTCCTTTGTGAAAGCAGGAGACAAAGTGATTAGATTATGAGAGCTGTGACCTGATCAGTGGATGAATTCATTTTGGGGATTAATAATTTGGAAGAACTAACTGGGTGGCAACTGTAGGCAGGTGGGCATGACTGAGGGAGGTACTCACTGAGGGTGTGCCTTGGGGATTACGTCTTGTCACCCAGGCTCTCCCATCACTCCCTTTCTTTCTGGCCACCATGTCCTGAGCAGCTTTCCTCCAACATGTTCTGCCATGATGTCTCTCCACATCACCTCGGGCCCAGAACAATGGAATCCACCCACCATGCACAGAACCTCTGAAACTGTGAGCCCTAAATAAACTAGCCCTTCTCTAAGTTGTTCTTCGCAGGTATTTTGGTCCACAGTGATGAAAAGCTGACTAACACGTAATAAAAAGCATGCTATATGCTCCTTCAGAAGAGACTTCTGAGTAAGAATGAGGTTTATTAAAGCAATCATTTCATTAAAACTGGTTTCAGCTTGAGTAGAATAATAGATCAGTGGCACACAAGAGGCCCCAGAAACAAATTCACTCAAGTTTTGGACTGAAGGGACTATTTGGTATAGATTTTGCCATGAAAGCATCCTGAGCACCCAATTTTATCCATCCCACAGTGATATACAAACGTGTGAGCTTCCCTGAGGATAAACCTTTCATCATGGGAATAGCCACCAATAGAATGGCTACAAATTCCAAACTCTTTTTATTTGGGTCAGACACACTCTACTCCACATTCATTGCAGGCATTGGATTTTCTAAGAAAACAATGGTTTAGTAGCACAGTCTGAGGAGCATTATTATTCTTTTGAGTTGTAGGATAAACTGCAAAGCCTGTGGACACAGGTTTTGTGATTTTGAATGTAACATTGTGGCTGCAAAAACTGTTGAGAGAGTAATGTCTGTGGGTGGAAATAGAAGTGTTGTGCTTTTTCAAGTATTACTTTTAAGGTGATACTTGAAAGTAAATTGTATTAAACATATAAATAACATTGTTCCTAATCCTGTTTCTGAAAACTTGTTTGTATCCATAACTGATTTATTGAAAGCAAATACACTTTTAGGGGGTCATGGGGGAGACATTGGGGACTGAACACAGAGCCATTGAGCCATATCTCCAGTTCTTTTTATATTTTATTTTGAGACAGGGTCTTGCTAAGTTGCTTCAGACCTTCCTAAATTGCTGAGGCTGACCTTGAACTTGCAATCCTCCTGCTTCAGCCTCCCGAGCTGCTGGGATTATAGGCATGGACCACTGCACCCAGTTTGAAGCAAATTCACTTTTTGTCCAGCACCACATTTCCTGTGTCCCAAGTCAACTCTTCTATGTCTAACACTGCAGAAAGCCATGAGTAAATCCCACAGCCTTTTCCAGTCATTCCCAGTTGTTATAATAATTCTGACTTTTCAAGTATTAAAAAAATCCAGACTAATTCAACATTAAAGCTTTATCTTGCATCCCATTCAAGGCTTGTCTGCTCTCCTGACTGAATCCTGGTTCAGACAGAGCAGTATGCAATTCACCATTCAGAATTATTATGAAGTTATCACAAAAGTGACAAAGGCAAAGGACTTTTAACTCAGTTCCAGCTAAAACCTGATAAATATTTGTCATTGTTGTTACAATCTAGCTACTATAAATGTTAAAAGCTGATGATAAAACTTTTCACATTAACTCAGACCCAAGATTTCAGGGCTGAGATCAAAGAATATTAACTGCTGTGCATTCTAAAGAGGGGCCAGATGAGATGTGTATGCTTATCTATCTATACATGTGTTGAGATATGTGTGTATATGTGCATGTTGATAGAGATATATGTTGATATCTATACTTCCTTTATTTTGACATGATTTCATAATTTAATCCAATTAATGCCCCCCCTACACCCATGACCCTTATTGTGTGGCTAAAGTTTTTAATATCAAGATGTCAGCAGAGATAACACAAGCAGAGGGTTATAAAAGCATTTTCCAATTTCCACTTGTCCTGTCTCCTTAGGCTGTTGCCATGAGAAAGACATGGTTTGGCTGACAGGTGGGAACATGTGTGGAGTAAGCTTCAGCTGTTGGCCATCCCAGCCAAGCCCATGGACAGCAGGACACCTGGATGACTGATGGATGCACAGACCATCTGAGATAACTTGAGCTTAGGCAAAATTAGAAAACAACCATCTTACATGACTTGTGAGCTAGAAAAATAAGTGATTCATGTTTGAGCCACTGAAGTTTGGTGCAGTTGTTAGTCAGCAATAGCTAACTGGTACAGAAATTGGTAGTAGAGGCAAAGCCCTGCCAGAGGGGGAATGTGTGTGTGTGTGTGTGTGTGTGTGTGTGAGAGAGAGAGAGAGAGAGAGAGAGAGAGAGAGAGAGAGAGAGATGTTGTAGTTGTCAGGTGGAGGCTACAAACATGCTGAGGAGCATTTAGTGAAAATGTCACCTAAGATAAATCAAAAGACAAGACTGACCTAATGAACTTTCGAAGTTGGGAAAAGAGCCTTCCAGACAAAACATTGAAATCATCAGCTGGTATTGTACCAGCTGGGTTTGACTCAGTACTGAAAGCATGGTATGAATTTTAATAAGAACTGACCTTGTTTGCAGGAATTCAGATGGTATAGAAAGACCTGGGGACAAGTTGGTTGAAAAATAGTTTCTTACCTCCAATTTCTCTGGCCAAAACAAATATTCCTAGCCTAGATGAAAAGGTCAAATCCAAGAATACTATGAATATAACATGGCCTCAGAAAAAAACCAAAGCAAGGATGTAGACTTAAACCCAGGTTTGAGACCTCAGAAAGAATTAAGTCAATGCCTATTAGATCCTCCTAGTGGAATGAGAAGGCTTCTGGGAAACCTAACAGCGTCACCCCGCAGCAGCCCAACATGCCCAAAGCTGCAGAGATTATGCCTAGAGAGAGGCTTCTCAAAAAGAATAGTAGGAGCAGGTTTTGACATATGATGAGGAATAAATTCAGATCCATTACAAATCCACAAAAGTTCTGAGACAGCTCTCCAAATTTAAGTGCCAGCAGCCCAAACTAGAAAGGTTAAGAGGGTACAGGGTATGAAAATCCCTCTGGGCCACTGGTTTTCAGAGTTAGGTAGCAGCATGAAAGAATTATTCAAAGGACCTGTTTTTCCAACCCACTTTATATTTGACTGAGAAAGATGATAGAAAAGGAAGGACAAGGCAGAGTCCACGGTGGGCTCCCCAGGGAACAGAACTGAAGCCTAATAGAGAAGAACATGCCCCTCTCCCAGGACAGGGAGACCTGGCCTGCTTTCCAGCAGTGATTTAGAATTTCTACCAACAGCTGTAGCTCCATGCTTCTCATTCCTGTATCTGAATGAGTGTTCATTGTAGTTGTGTTTCTTCTACAAAGTATGGAGACATATTTGCTTTTAATTCACGACTCTCTCCATCAAGAGAAAGACATCTGGACCTGATATAGACTGTACATTGCTGACTTTTGAGCCCGGTGCCTTGATTGGTTAGGACTTTGGGGTGTCAAGGGCAGGGTGAGCATGCTTTTATGTAGTAGGGAAGTGAAATATTCCTATCATGAGATTAACTATGGTATTGCAAAAATGGCAACAAATCTTCAGCCTTCTCTGGTCTGAGCCATTTACCAGATATCTTATGGTGGCCCCTGATAAATTAAAAATAATAATCATTTCAGAATGGGCAAAGAGAGAGCAAAAACCCCCTGTGAGCCTTGGAACTCATGAGAGGTTGAATTGCTTCGCAGATACAATTCTCTGGATTTTAACAGTTCCTCTTGGACCGAGAGAGATTTCAGAGGGACCAGTTTGTTCCTGAGGAACACTTCACTGAATTTGTAAAATTTGTAACTACGCTGATTTGTGCCACTTGCTCCATTTTACTTAAGCCCACAAAGAATGTGTGGCTGCACACACTCCCTTCCCCTTTCTTATTATAAAAAGCTCTTACTGCTTCCCCTCAGTGGAGCATTCCATTGGTTTCTAACTGAACCTGTGCTTCCCAGTATGCAAATCTATTTTTCACCCAGATAAGACCATCCTTGGTTTGATTTTAATCTCATCTATGGTCAGTTGGTTCACACCCCTCAGCATCCCTGCTGCTTGCTGTCATGTGATTTGCTTGAGTCAGGGGAATGAGAGCCCTGCCATGACAGACTCCTAGCTTGGCCTGTGCCATTGCTGGGGACTGTGGAGTGCAATAAACACAGAGCCCACTAACCACCAGTCACCCTCTCCAACTCCGTGAGTGAGCCCTGTTGGCAGAAGGAAGCTCAGTAGCTGGTCCCCCACTGGCCACAGATGTGTAAGCAATAAATGCTTATCATTGTTTGTCATTGGGGTTTTGTGGTCATTTGTTATGCAAAAGTGCTGCCACAACATGAAGCTAATATAATCTAGAAGTAGGAGATATTTTATGTCCACATTATGGATAAGAAATTTGGCATTTTTGAGAGGTATGTAATAATTACTCTACCAGTGAAGGTCAGAGGCATATTTGGCCCAGGGATGGTGCTCTTAACACAGAGAACCTCCTCGGGGCCAGGGTCATGCTCCATTTGTGCAGTCAGCTCTCAGGGCTAAATGAAGGGTGAATATAGAGAGAGGTATCACAACTGGTTGCTGACATTCAAACAGCACATGTCCGTCTCCTACAAAAGACTTAGAATGGAGAAAGCTCTACTTTAAAAAAATACATAATGACAAGCGGACCCTAAAATTCATATGGGAATTCAAGTGACCCAGAATAGCCAAACAATCCTGAAAATGAAGAACAAATTCAAAGGATTCATACTGCCCATTGTCAAGCCTTCCTACAAAGCTACAATCATCAAGGCTTGGTGGCAATGGCTTAAGGAAAACATGCATGCATCAGTGCAATGAAATGAAGAGCTCAGAGGTAAACCTTCACATTTACAGCTGATAGATAGATAGATGATAGATAGATAGATAGATAGATAAATGGATAATTTTTTTAAACCCAAGTTCTCAGGTAAATCCAAGGGGGAACTGGTCTTTTCAACTAATGATGCTGGTTCAAATGGATAGCTACATGCAAAAAAGAATGAATGTGGACCTTTACACCATACATAAAAAGTAATTTAAAATGTTTTATAGATCCAAATATAAGAGATAAAACTATAAAATTCATGGAAGTAAACAGAAGAGTCAATCCACAAGACCTGATTTAGGCAATGCTTTTTAAAATATGACAGCAGAAAAGAAAAACATATATAAATTGCATGTCATTAAAATTAACATACTTGCTTCAAGAAGCACTATTGAGAAAGTAACAAGAGCTCATGAGTGAGACAATACAAGAAAGTTTAGAGGTGAAGGGATTGGGTTACCAGAGTCTTAACCTAATCAGTATCTTAATCACCTGATAGGGATAACTGAGTGGTGACTGCAGGCAGGTAGGGTGTGGCTGGAGGAGGTGGATCCCCGCGGTGTGCTTTTGGGGTTCATATTTTGTCTGTGGTGAGGAGAGCTCTCTCTCTGTCTCCTGGTGCCATGTCCTGAGCTGTTTCCTCCACCACACTCTTCCACCATGATGTTCTGCCTCACCGAAGGCCCAGAGCAATCAAGTTGACCATCTATGGACTGAGACCTCTAAAGCCATGAGCCCCAAATACACTTTCCCTCCCTAAAATTGTTCTTGTTAGGTCTCTTGATGATAGCAACAAAAAAGTTGACTAAAACAGTCCAGAACCAGCAAATATAAAGAAATGAAAAGTACATTTAATGGTTGCCTAAGACTGAGGGTTTGAGGAAATGGGGAGTGACAGCTAACAGGTACTGGGTTTCTTTTGAGGATTATGGAAATGTTTGAGATAACGTACAATGAATGCACAATTCTTAATATGGTTTTTAAAAAACAAGGAATCCTATACTTTAAATTTAAAAGGAGGCTTTATGTCATGTAAATTACATTTCACTACATCTGTTTTTTTAAATTTTAAACAAAATCTCGCAAAATATGCAATCAAAATCATTTCTAGAAAAATAGCTGTTAATTAAATGCATGTAGGAATCAATCCTTCTCATTGCATATTACATCACAACCAGGTAGTTTTATAGATAATTCTACCAAATGCTAACTTGTCCATTAAACAAGTCATTCAGCAAATGATAAAAAGTAAATCTGTCCACTTTTAGTGCATGATTCTAATAAAGCTTTGATACAAGTCCAGATACAGTTAAATGAAAACACTTATTGACAAACATAAGTGCAAATATATTAAAGTATAAACTATCAATCTTATTCAAAACAAATTCATCATGAAGTGAAATTTTACGGAAAAAAAACTGAACTTTTCTGTTAATGCTTTAGATACAAATGCCTATGACTCACTGACAATACACTTTGTTGTTGTTGTTGCTTTAACAGAATACTTAAGACAAGGTGCTCATAATGAAAAGCAGTTTCCTTAG
The DNA here is from genome assembly GCA_020662805.1 of Glaucomys volans. Lineage (NCBI taxonomy): Eukaryota > Metazoa > Chordata > Mammalia > Rodentia > Sciuridae > Glaucomys > Glaucomys volans. The sequence continues at coordinate 126,812 of JAJEJO010002903.1, forward strand.
CTTACAGTTTTGGAGGCTGAGGGTTCATGATCAGGCAGCCTCATCTGTTCAAGCTCTAATGAGGGACACCTGGCTGTGTCACAACATGGCAGAGAGGCAGAAATGGAACATGCTGGAGGGGCCCAGTACATGCAGTGAACTCTCTTTACACCAACATGCTCTTCCACGTGTGAAAACTCACTCACTCCATTCAGTCTGCATTAATCCTGTTCAGTGGTAGCTCCCAATTACCTAACCACCTTCCACAAGGCCCTACCTCTTAAGGTCCTACCACCTCAATACTGTCACACTGGGACCAAGCCTCCCACATGTGAACCTTCAAGGGGCACAGTCAAGTCATATCCAAACTGCAGCACCCACCAATTTCACTCTTAGTGATGCAAACCGATGAGGCTGGACATCTGAGGAATTCTCAGAAAGTAGGAATATTTAAACTCTAGTGGTCCAGAGGGGCCTATGCCTAAATATCTCTGGACCCCAGATCTGGAAATTCATTGAGATTTATACCTATTGGAGGGGGGGATTTATATAACAGTGGGTGGTTACATGGAGGTAATTTTTGTCCCATATTCTTATGCAAGACAAAGGTTTTCACAAGTTTTTACCATGAAAATAGAGTAGTATCATTGCACAACAACAACCTGACTCTAGGCCTAGCTTTTACAGGAAAGAGAACCCTGGCCTTTACAAGAAAGAGGAAGCTCCAAGCCACACTGATCTCTCTGCCCAACTCCTGCTGACATTCTTTGTAAAACCTTGTTGACAAGAGGTCTTTTGGGGGTTACTGCATTTCTTGTCGGGGCTACTTCACTGGTATATACCCTAAAGAATGTGTGCTTAGAGAGAGGTGCAAGAATATTCACAGCAGTAGGTATCATGCAGCACAAAACTCTGAACACCAATGTTCACCTACAAAAGAAGGAATAAGTTGCAGTAAGGTTATACAGCAGAGCACTATATAGGAATAACATTTAGTGGGCCACAGTTACATGCAATAAAGGGACAAATCTTGCAAATAAAACATTGATTGAAAGAAACAAGATAGGGACTAGGGATGTAGCTAGTGAGCAGAGCACTTGCCTAGTGTGGGTGAGGCCCTGGGTTCCAACCGTAGCACAGCAATAAGAAGAAAAGGAACAAGATGGAAAAGATAAATCCTGTATGAGTCCTTTTATAAAAGATCCAAAGCAGATAAAATAGCTATGCTGTCTAAATTTACATGTAGCTGGTAAGTTATAAATAAGTGCAAGAAAAAAATCACCATAAAATCTAAGATAATTGTTACGTCTAGAGCAGTGGATGGGTGTACGGAGTAGTAAAGAGCACATTGGGGTTAGGGGTAGTAGATGGGCAGGGGGTTGGCGATACTCTATTTCTTGACCTGGATGTAGGCACTCCCCACCCACAACAAAAGCCTATAAGCCTCTGGGCCTCTAGTTTAGGTCACAATTTAACATTTTTAACCCCCCCAAAAATGTATTTAAAGTATTTAATGTGTTGCAAAGAAATGTGATAACCATTTAATGGATTAGAAACAAAACTTTCATCACTGGCATGAGTCACTCAAATATCCCCAAGTAAACAGGTAATCCTAAGACAAAAACCCCATGATCACCTTGTTCTGGAAGAAATTTCTTCTACTAAAATACTAGCACAATTGGAGACGTTTTTAAAAGGAAGGACTGGGATTGTGATCCAGTGGTAGAATGCTTAACATATACATTCTATATTCTGTCTATATATGTTCTATGTTCTATATTCTCTCTCTTTATATATAATATACACACACACATATATATTTACACATATCAAATACATATATATACCAAATTCAAACTAATAGGGAAAATTCCTACATTAACAGAAAGCAGATTTTTTATTTAGAGTTAACTAAGTTATTTTGTTTCAAGTATCTATTTCACAAATAAATGCCAAAATAGGAAGGAATGAAAAAAAATAAACTAGAGATAGAATTTGATAAATAGAACCCCTTAAGAACAAGAAAGAATAAGAGAACAAGAGAACAAAAAGTTCTAAAAAAGACAACTAAATTTTAATCAACTCCCCATCTTCCCGAGATTATTTTTAAGAAGCAGAAAAATGATAATAAATAATCAAATTGTCAACTTATCATAAATATGGAAGGTCTATAACAATAGGTTTGTCAAGCATCAATACAATTTTTATGAAAATTCTAGAAAACTTGAAAGAAAATTTATCTTATTGCCTTCCCTAGATGTCAGATGAGAAGAAAAATTAGATTCAATCACTTGTTTTCATTTTTGTCAGATTCTTAGGCTCTTATGAGTAATTACAAGGCTGTCAGCATGTTGTTTATTTCTGTTTTGGAAGACTGAGATGTGAGATGTGTAGTCAGAGCACTTGCTACTAGACTGATCATCAGAGTTGTTCAAGCCACAGTCTCTTGTTTGAAGTAGGAGGAATACGACATAAATTAGGCATTCCAATCTCATAACGAAGCATTTGCTTTCCCCCATTTTCTTAATCTATATCCATACAGAAGCACATGTACATATGCCTTTCTTCGTTATTAAGCCAACATAGTTACCATAAAATGTAGCTAATCATCCAGAAATTAATTCATTACTTTGCTGGAGGGTCAAAATCAACCATATGTTTGGTCCTATAAGACCAAACATAAAAGAAGTGGAATCCCTGAGCACCTTGGTATTTGTAATTATTTGTGTGGGCTCTGGGAGGAAGCGTCTCAAATACAATTATGGAAGCCTAGCGTTTGATAAGAGTTTACACGGTGCGTAAAAACTGACAATTACGACTCCCAATAGTCTTACTGATTTAATAAGATTTAATGACTCTAGCATTTGTGCATTCTAGAATAGAAATGGTAATGTGGCTCAGATGCTCTATGGAGTAGCTAGGAACTAGTAGACGCTGGTTTCCACACCACATTCTGCGAGAGTTCCTGCAGCTTTCCTATTGGCGATGTGCACTCCCTCATGAATAAAAGAACAGTTGCTTTCCAGACCTCCCTTCAATACTTTCCATTCCTCTTACTTCCAATTTTAAAACACTCGGCTGCTTTTCAACCCCTTTGGTGATTCCTGTCTTGTGAGCCTCACAACAGCTTTATCCACTTGATCATTCTCCTAAATAGAGATTACCAATAGACCTACAGTGCTACTTCCTTCTCAGCCCAAGGACAGGCCTTAGCCTTGTCCCACATTCCAAATGTCTTATTAGCTCCTTTTAAAGCAAGGAAATCCTCCAGAAAGGTCTACCATGAACTTCATCAGGAAACCAATGAGAAGAAGAAAATGTTTCAACAGTGATAAATTTCTGGTACCTTCTAGAGTTTAAAACAGGCTGGAGAAGGGCAATTACACTCCAAGGACTCTCAATCATACAGTCCAAACTGGTATATGGTTTGAGACTCTTCTTTAGTCCCTAAAACTTAACAACTTCACAGTTTCTTTGGTTTCTTTGGGTTATCTTGGGAAGACAACACTGTCATTTGGAAAAACACATTCTGGTTTTTTAACAAGAAATTTATAAGCCATATTTGGAATATACCAGCCCATGGATAAGTTAGGGATCTCTTGTATGTCATGGAATTGGAGCTCTAAGTTCTTTGTGCACACAATAAAGATACATTCCTCCTGATTTCTAGGATAGGCCCTCAAGAACATGGACACAATATAAAGAGTGAATAAATGTATTAGCCATAAGCCACATGAGGAGTAGAGGTAAAACACCAGTCTTGATCTGAGTTAGAGAGCAGAGAAGCACATCAATTCCCTTTAACAAGAAAGGATAAAGCGGAACAGTGAGCCTTCTGGACAGAATGCATGACGGAGAGCAGAGGCCACAAGCAACCTAAGTCATGGTTCACCGGTGACACCAATCAGCCTCAGAAATCCCTACTCACACATCCCTTTAACCTCCACTTGCAATGCAATCTCTTTTTCCTTCGAAGTGTGAGTTATGTGATCTGGGAATAATTAGGAATTTGACCTGAGAGGAGACAAGTGGGAGCCCTGGTTCTTGGGTCCCTCTTCTCTTTCTGTATTTACTTTGAGATCATCTACAACAAGAGTCAGAGAGTTTCACTATTTCAGCTTAAAAACTAGGAAGTCATTTTCTCTTTGTTTTTATGTTCTGGTGAGAACAGGAAAAAATAAACCTAACATAAAATGAACATGAAATCCTGAAAGATAATCATCATGTAAATACCAGCAACAAATTAAAGATTTAAAATCTACACAACTAAATATTTCCTTCCTTCTAGTATTTTCTCATTAGTGTAATAAATATCTCGCAAGCACTTAATGTTTGTCTATGGCACTTAACCTTAAGTCCATAAAAAAAAGAGAAAATGAAACACACAACTGTCTGAAAGAATCAGACACTAACAAATTCAAGACAGTATTTTTTTTCCTTTTTTGTTCTTTGAAAATAAAAACTGCTTTATCGAGATATAAACCACATATTACTCACCCATTTAAAGTGTACAATTCATTGTTTCTTGGACTATTACATAATTGATTTTTTAAACTATGGTAAAATAGAAGTAATGTAAAATTTTCCATTTTTAACCATAATGAAGTATAAGATTCAGTGGCATTAATGACATTCACATGTTATGCAGCTGTTCCCACCATTTACAAAACTCTTTTCATTACTTGAAACAAAAGCTCTGTAAGCATCAGGCAGTGCTTAACACTTCACCCTCCCTCCTGAATCCCTGGCAGTCCCTAATCTACTTTTTGTCTTATGAATTTGCCTATTCTAGGTGTGTCATATAAGTGGCACCATAAATATTTGTCCTTTTTAAAGTCACATAACACTTAGAGTATTGGAGGAAAAGAAGTGGTACCCAGGGCCAATCAAGAAAAAGGCAAGTCTCAGGGAGGTGGAGTGGAGGAGGACACAGATGAGAAGGACCAGTGATGGGCAGGAGCCATGCTGGGGGATGTGGGCACAGTGGTGGTGACAGATTGGGTCGCCACCTCATAGTCATGGGTCACACAGCCTGGCTCTGAGGATGGCCTGGTCATGGGGTACATGACCTGGTCATGGGGTACATGATGTTCCTGGAACATCTGCTTAGGTACACACCTAACCCTACTCTATCCCTGCCCTTTTATTTTTTCCAAAAGAGAAACAAACTATATATTCAAACGCAACTCATGTGTCTGAAAATAAAACAACTCAAGAAATACAAAGCAGATTTCTCCATTTATCAACAGCCACAAAAACATACCTACTGAACATTTTATGGATCACATACTATTTGGGGAACTGGACATGACAGGCACATTCCAGTCTAGAAGACAGACATTAAATGGGAAAAAGAATGAATAAATACACCATTTCAGACTGGGATAATAGTTATGCAGAAAAATGAGACATTATGACTCACTGGGCACAAGAATAGGCATGGCAATTTACACTGGGTGGTCACTTAAGATCTGCTGAAGATATGACACTTGAGGTGAGAGTAAAGATTTAGGGAAAGAATAAGAAGTCCCCACAGCAGTTATGAGCCTCCACCTATCAGATACACAGAAACAGACAACAATGCATTGAATTGGGTGGGGTCAGAGAGGAGCCACAAAAGTGGAGGGTCTTGTTATCAAATTTCAGGTCAGCGGAATGGTTCCATCCCACTTCAAAGAATGACATTTAAATAGGGGATGTCTGTTTAAAAATGGAAATGGTGTGCTCAGCAAGAGAAGAAGCAAGACATGAATCTAATTCAGGGTGTTGTCTGAATGAACCTAAGAGAGAACAGGATGGTGGCTCAGAGCAGAGTGATGGTAGTGGATTTGAAGAGTAGAGAAGAATGGGGGGATTGGAGGCTATGTGGAGGGGAACTGCTAACAGAGTGGACAGAAAGGAGGTGGCACAAACAAAGATGGACTGGTAATGAGTCCTGTTTCTGACTGTGCATTTAAATGAGACACTAGGGTAAGAGGATGGGATACACCAGACAGTTGGAAACTCGTAGCCACCTCTGTGCCTGTGTACTCTAGATGAAGGGCCTTGTTTTGAAATGTTAGATTTGAAATATCAACAAAACATTCAAAAAATAGACAGAGGGGAATGAAGGGAAGGGACAGAGGATGGGAATAGGAAAGGCAGTAGAATGAAACCATGTAAATTTCCTATGCTTATATATGAACATGTGACCAGTGTAACACCACATCATGTTCATCCACAAGAATGGGATCAAAAGTGTAATGAGTTGCACCCCATGTATGTATAATATGTCAAAAAAATTCTACTGTCATGTACATCCAAAAACAATTTAAAAGTCAACAAACACTTGCCATCTAGGAGGAAATCAAAGGAGAAGGAGAATTTGTCCAAAACTCTAAGACATGGAACTAGAATTATGGATATAGATCAAGAAGAAATACGGAATTTCCTTTAAAAAAAAAAAAAGTACTGACATAAATTTCTAGGAAAATGTGAGAATTCAGAGAAGTAAACTGGGCTCTCAAAAAACATTTGCTAAGCATCCCACCTCCAACTATCTCCACCTCAGAGCTGTGAAACTGGGCTGTCATGGTGGTCACTTCCTGGTGCAAGGGGAACAGAGGTCAAAGTCCAGACTTGCCCAAAGAAGAGATTCTAATTAACAGCCAGCCCCCTGTAAACCAGTGACCACCATAGCTAACTATTAAAATACAAAAATAGCCCAGGATACTCTTGCAACCAGAGTTCTTATCACCTGGATGGTACAGACTGTAAGCGTGGATTAAGGTCATTCACAAACCAGTAGTGTCACCAAATACCCAATAGAGAAATGTAAATCCTCTTTGGAAAACCATACCTTCATCTTAGACCTCATACTATTCCTACAAATAATACTTAAAAGACAGTGACCAACATACTGTCGAAGATAATCAAGAATATGCATGACATACACACTGCACATATATTGAAAAGGAGACAGAACAGGTGGGAGACACAAATCTACGAAGACCTGTCTTTGAAGTTATTACATGTTACAACTTTAAAAAAAAGAAAAAAAAAACTTTTTAAAAATCCATGTACAGAGGGCTCCGTGGCTCCGGAGCATAAACAAGAGCTGGGCCAGGATGAGGCGGCGTTTGAACCCGAAGCAGCGCGTGGCAGCGAACTAAGGGACGAACTGGGCCCATGCAGACCTTGAGCGCAGCCAGACTCGCCCCCGCGCGCCCCCATGGGCGGCCCTGCGGCGCGCAGCCTTGAACCTAGGCAGCCAGGCCACGAGGCTGGCACCAGCCAGCTGCTTTTCACCAACTTCAACCAGGACAATATGTCCCTAGCTGTTGGTAGTAAGTCCGGTTATAAATTTTTCTCCCTTTCTTCTGTGGATAAGCTGGAACAGATCTGTGAATGCACTGATACTGACGATGTGGCATCGTGGAGAGATTGTTCTCAAGCTGCTTAGTGGCCATGGTTAGCCTCAAGGCTCCCAGGAAGCTAAAAGTTTGCCGCTTTAAGAAGGGAACGGAGATCTGCAACTACAGCTACCCTAACACCTTCCTGGTGGTGAAGCTCGCAGGCAGAGGCCCATCGGGTGCCTGGAAGAGTCTGTGTATATACACAACACTCGGGACATGAAGGTTCTGCACACCATCAGGGAGGCCCCCAACCCTGCAGGCTGTGTGCACTGTCAATAAACAGCCAACAATTGCCCCTTGGCACATCCAGGGAGTGCGACCATCGGAGAGGTGCAGGTCTTCCACACCGTTAATTTGAGAGCTGCAAACATGATCCCAGCTCATGACAGCCCTTTAGCAGCGCTGGCTTTTTACACCATTGGAACCAAACTTGCCATGGCTTCTGTGAAGAGGACCATTATTACAGTGTTTTCCATTTCAGAAGGACAAGAACTCTTTAAGTTCCAGAGAGGAGTTAAGAGGTGTGTGAGCATCTGCTCCATGGCCTTCAGCATGGATGGCATGTTCCCCTCTGCATCCAGCAACACTGAGACTGTGCACATCTTCAAACTTGAGACTGTGAAAGAAAAACCTCCAGAGGAACCCACCACCTAGACTGGCTACTTTGGGAAGGTGCTCATGGCCTCCACCAGCTCTACCTGCCCTCTCAAGTGACAGAAATGTTCAACCAGGGCAGAGCCTTTGCCACTGTCCACCTGCCATTCTGTGGCCATAAGAACATCTGCTCATTAGCCACAATTCAGAAGATTCCTCCATTGTTGGTGGAGGAGTTTGTGTTGTTCACACACAAGCTTCTACTTGTGTATGTACAACCTGGACCCCCAGGAAGGTGGTGAGTGTGCCCTGATGCAACACCACAGGTTGTATGTGGCATGGAGTTGACCAGTGAGATTGTAGACTCTGCCTCTCACGACTGCCCCTTAATAACTCAGATGTATGGCATAGAGGCTGCAAAAGGTGCCTACGTGCCCTTGTCTCCAACAAGACTTGGTAAGGGACAGGACATGAACCTAGAAGCGTACACAGACGACCTGGGTGCCCTGGGTGGAGCATGACTTGAGGATGAAGCCAGTGCCCTGCACCTGGATAAAGACAGTGAGCATCCTCCCATGATTCTTCCAACTGACTAAACTTGACCTGTGAATTTTGACCCTGGAAGCAGAGAACACAGGCTTTACAGAGGACTTTATGCATTGCTGCTATGAACTTTGACCTGAATTGGGGGAGAATGGCAGAGACTTAAAAAAACAAAAACAGAGGTGAGATCTGACTGGGAGCGGAGCTGCTTACCGGCTCCAGCGGGGAATTTGTGCTCATCGGCGCCATTCTACAGCTTCCCTGGCAGAGAGATGCCATCTTCAGCTGTCTGAGCCCTCGGACCTAAGCTCAGCCCTTCCCGCGGGGACACGATGCTGCGGCTCCAGGTGAGATTTGGCTGGGAGCGGAGCAGCTTGCTGGCTCCAGTGGGGAATTTGGGCCCGTTGGCACCATTCTGCAGCTTCCCTGGTGGAGAGATGCCATCTTCAGCTGTCTGAGCCCTCGGACCTAAGCTCAGCACTTCCCATGGGGACACGGCGCTGGGGCTCCAGGGCCACTGTGCTGCGTCTCCTGGTTGCCTCTGCCCAGAAGCATTGATCATTCCCAACCTGGAGGTTGTGAGACAGCAGCTATCTTGGGTCACCACTTGATCAAGCACCTCTCAAACATCTGGTGAGTAACTGGAAATCTGCAGGGACACCCTAAGTCTTTACAGGGAAATTGCAATCCCTCTGATTTGCACTACTAGAGGGGAAGATACACGAGCAGCATGAGAAAACACGGGAAGAAAGTGTCCGAAACAAACCTAGATGATACATCAAGAGATCCCAAAGAAAGCATGGTAGAAGGAATGACAGAAATGGAGTTCAGAATGTTCATAATTAAAATGATCCGAGAAGAGAATGATGTGACGAGAGAGCACATTCAGGCTATGAATAATCAGCTAATAGAGCAATTGCAGGAAGCAAAAAATCATTTCAATAAAGAGATAGAAGTTCTGAGAAAAAAACAAACAGAAATCCTTGAAGGAAACAAGGAAATGAAGGAAACAATCAACCAAGTTAAAAACTCAATAGAAAGCATAATTAACAGAATAGATCACTTGGAAGACAGAACCTCAGACAATGAAGACAAAATATTTAATCTTGAAAACAAAGTCGAACAAACAGAGAAGATGGTTAGGAATCATGAATGAAACCTCCAAGAAATATGGGACATTATGAAAAGACCAAATTTAAGAGTTATTGGGATTGAGGAAGGCACAGAGATACAAACCAAGGGTATGAACAATCTGTTCAATGAAATAATATCAGAAAATTTCCCAAATATGATGAATGAGATGAAAAATCAATTACAAGAGGCCTACAGGACACCAAACGCACAGAATTTCAACAGATCCACACCAAGGCACATTATAATGAAAATACCTAACATACAAAACAAAGAGAATTTTAAAGGCTGTGAGAGAAAAGCAGCAGATTACCTACAGGGGGAAACCAATACGGATATCAGCAGATTTCTCAGCCCAGACCCTAAAAGCAAGAAGGACCTGGAACAACATATTTCAAGCTCTAAAAGAAAATGGATGCCAACCAAGAATCTTATACCCAGCAAAACTTACCTTCAGATTTGATGACGAAATAAAATCCTTCCATGATAAACAAAAGCTTAAAGAATTCACAAAGAGAAAGCCTGCCCCACAGAACATTCTCAACAAAATATTCAAAGAGGAAGAAATGAAAAATAACAATCTTGGTCACCATGGGGAGGAACTACCCTAAAGAAAGAGTTAATCAAAGGAGAAACAAAGTTAAGCTAAAAACCCCCCAAAAGCTAAAATGACAGGAAATACAAGTCATATCTCAATAATAACCCTGAATATAAGTGGCCTAAACTCATCAATCAAAAGACATAGAGTGGCAGACTGGATTAAAAAGAAAGACCCAACAATATGCTACCTTCAAGAGACTCATCTCATAGACAAACATGCCCACAGACTAAAGGTGAAAGGTTGGGAAAAAACATATCATGCACATGGACTGAGTAAAAAAACTGGGGTTTCCATTCTCATTTCAGATAAAGAAGACTTCAAGCCAAAGTTAGTCAGAAGGGATAAAGAAGGACATTTCATACTGCTTAAAGGAAGCATAAATCAGCAAGACATAACAATCATAAATATTTATGCACCAAACAATGGTGCATCCATGTATGTCAATCAGATCCTTCTCAATTTCAGGAATCAAATAGACCAAAACACAATAATACTCGGAGACTTTAACACTCCTCTCTCACCATTGGACAGATCCTCCAAGCAAAAATTGAACAAAGAAACCATAGGACTCAATGACACAATTGCTAATTTGGACTTAACAGATATATATAGAATATTCCATCTATCAAAAAGTGAATACACTTTCTTCTCAGCAGCTCATGGGTCCTTCTCTAAAATAGACCATATGTTATGCCACAAAGCTACTCTTAGCAAATACAAAAACATAGAGATACTACCTTGTATACTATCAGATCATAATGGAATGAAATTAGATATCAATGATAAAGTTAGAAACAGAAACTACTCCAAGACCTGGAGATTAAATAATATGCTATTGAATGATACATGGATAACAGAAGACATTAGGGGAGAAATTAAAAGATTCTTAGAGGTCAACGAGAACAAAGATACAACATATCGAAATCTCTGGGATACTATGAAAGCAGTGCTAAGAGGAAAGTTCATTGCAGGGAGTGCATTTAATAA
>JAJEJO010002904.1:0-194598 GCA_020662805.1 Glaucomys volans
TTCAAGAGGCATCCAGAGGTCATAGAACGTTAAGATTTGGGTGATTCTTCTTTACTTACAAAATCTGTAGGCATTGGAACAGGTTGAAGGAAAAGTATTCTGCTAACTAGCAATAATGTTTTCAGATAAAAGGTTTCAATTTCTTTCTTATTTTTAGAAAAGTGTATTGCTATAAACCAGGCATGATGTTGCACGCCTTAATCCCAGAGACTAAGGAGGTTAGGGCAGGAGAGTATCAAGTTCAAGAGCAGTCCAGGCAGATTAGCAAGACCCTATCTAAAAATAAAAACGTAAAAAGGCTGGGTATGTAGCTCAGTGGTAAAGTGCTCCTGTGTTCATTCCCCAGTACCAATAAATAAACAAATATATAAGTAAATATATATATATATATAATAAAAATATATTTACAGATATAGATATATTTACCCTTTGCTTAGTGCAATTAGCTAACACCAACAGTTTTTTTTTTGAAAATTATATATTAATAAAAATGTTAAACTCTCAGAATTTACTTTTTTCCCTCTGGCACACCTGGGAAGGACTTATTTGGCTGACCCTTTCATGAAAATATATGACTCAGCAGCAAATTGCCACATTTTCAAAACCAGAATGTCCTGTGAATAAATCTGTATCATCAATGACTGAATGTCATATAAATTCAACCCAATAGTGCAGTGTGCAAATGGCAAGTATAATAAGAAGAGCTAAGTGCTGCCAAAAGAAAAACTGCTTCTGTCTCATTTGGAACCAAACAGACACCTTAGCTAGGCCTCTGCTGGAGTAGAAGTCAGTACAAACCTCTGTGGATGAACTAGTGGGCCTAGATGACTAGGGAAGCATGATGGAGTCATCTAGAGAAGTCTTGTAATTAATGCCTTTGTCCAGGTACCACCTGAGTGATTATATATGTAATTTATATATTTTATATCATACATAATTATATATATTTATTAATATATTTTTATATAATATATCATTTATATTTATAATTTTTTTAGGTTCCTTGGTAACTGCAGTATGAAAAAAGGTTTGAAACTTCTAGAAATATCATACTTCCAAGTAGGGATAGATGAACCACAGCTGAAGTAACGAAACCAGATTTGTGAAATGAGTGTCCCAAATAAAGAAAAAATAATGCCCTCCGTTAATTTCAGCATATTCTTTCCTCATTTTTTGTGCACATGAACAAAACAAATATCTGAGACCTGGAGCCCTCGGATCTTGCAGGTAGATCACCTTCCACCTGAGCTCCCATGAATGCCTTGCCTGGCCCAGCAAAGCAGCCACGACACACTGCAGAGTAATCCACGCTTCACCTCTTTGATTCCCCTGAATGGAAGTTCCCCAAGGGCAGAAATCATGTTCTTTTTAACTCTGTATCTTCATGACTCTGCACAATGCCTGGAACGTGTAAGATAAATGCTTGTGAAACAAATGTATTTATTAAGGGAAAATAAAAAGGGAAGGGCAGGTCCTCAGGCACCAGGGTCTCCATCACTCTGCCTCTCCCTGTTTTCTCTTTTATATCTTTCCTTCTAGTCTATGTTTTCTGCCCTCTTTACTGCTGTTTGTTTTTTTTTCACATCTCAGGTTTGTGCCCTTCTCATTTTTCCATATATACATCACAAATCCAGATCTTATATTTTATTAGCTTTCCTTCTTTGTAAATATTAAATGCTTAACCACAACTGTATCAAATCTTTACACTATCTGTTTTCAATTTATCTACAGGTGCATGATATTTTTCAAATCTAGACTGTATCTGCCATAATTCCTACTACCCTGTAGATAATATGATCATGTTTTAAGCCCTTAATAAATATTTGTTGCCTTTGGGGTATTAATTATTTTTCTGTGAGTGAATCTGAGTCACATTGATCTTTTTCAGTAGTACAGGAAGCACCTTGCAGAAATGGGCATTTTCATTAGACCTTTTCTGAGCCTTACAACAGGGCTCTTGGCTGTTTATTTCAAATATAATGTCATTCTCTAGCAGGTGAAACATATATTTTAAATTTGTACTGGATTTTTACCAAACTGATACAAAGGAAATAAAATTCTTGCTCTTTCAAAAAAATTACATTTCTTCATTTTCTCCACTAACTTTGAATTGAAGGAACAGTTTAACATTTGCATATGAAAAGAAAGAATGCTATCCAAATTTAATAGGGTAGAGTTGTGATGCTATGTGGAGGAATGAGAGAAGAGTGCAGAACCCAGGTCCTCTCTCCTTTGCTATCTGCCCTTCCCCTACAGCTTCAGGAACTCCCGGATAGCTTTTGCACTGTGTGAGGCTTCTGGAAACTGCGAAAAGGCCCTGACCCCAGTGCCCCTTAGTGTGCACTGCATAAATATCCAGCCCAGAAAACTGTGGACACTGGTTTCTGTCTTCACATTGAAGCACATCCTCCACATTCTGAGAATATTACTAATCTCTCCTAACAACTGTCTCTTCAACCTTTCCATCTTCGTGCTGTCATGGGGCTGCCCCATCTATGGCCTGCAGTTACATGCTGGTCTGCACATCTGTCAGGCAGTCCATCCCAGTAAGCAAACTTCTCCAGACTCTCCTGCTGTAATCACTTTATTTGATTTTGCGCAGAAGGGCACAACCTCCTTTAAAAATACACTTTGGGATATAGTGTGAAAATTAGTAGAGTAGTTCATGCACATTTAGTTATAATGTATAAGCTTATTGATGGGTATATTCTCCAACTTTTTTTTTAAACTGAGGGATGTATCCAGAGAATATTATGAAAGAAAAGAGGCAATGGAAGAGGTCTGGAAAAACAAGGACAGTGGAAAGTAGATGAAAGTGAGTATGAAGAGAAGAAAGGGGAAAGGACCTTGGGAGAGAAGAGGACCATTTATACTTGAAGAAGAGGAGAACTCAGGGCTGGATGGCAGTAAGGAGAGGACCAGTGGCATTGGCATGGTACAAATGTTCACTGTTGGCATGATACAGAGCCTGTCTCCGAAGGTACTTGAGGTCTCCAAGGACCACCACAAGCACATGGCCCCTCAGGTACCTTTTTGATATCTATAAAAGGTAAGAGGTCGACAGGCCAGCCTCAGCCAGATGATATGAAAGGGCATGGAGCCAAGGTTTAGAACTTTGGTCATCCATTGTGTTGAGGACAGAGCTGGTGGCCTGATTACTTCCTACCTCCATCGAAGGGTGTGAGATCTCTTCCAGTCCCCACTGCTCCATACCTAGTCTCACTCTGGTCAGATGACCTTGCTCCCTTCTCTTCCAAAGGGAATACGGAACTGAAGAAAGGAAAGTCCACATGCTCTCCGCATGGACTCTGGGACTGAGTGATGAGCAGCAGAGCCCACGGACTGCTGGCTGCTGCTGCTGGAGGAAGTCTCCACATCTGGCAGCATATCTGCTTGTCCACCGGATGTCATCCTCCCACTTATCCTGCCAGGGTTCTCTCCCCTCTCAACCACTCCTTCCCATCAGCACACAAGTGTGCAGTACATTAAGAATTTCCCGAATTCTCATTATAAAAATTGGAATTTGTAAAATGATGCCGGTGTAACCAGTCACAAAATGGATCTCCAGATTGCATAGACTTGATAATTTCAAGGAGCCACAGTAAGTGATTGTTCCTTTTCCAAAACAGGATATTAAATAGCAAATATTCGTCTATTAAACTGTTGGTTTATTAAAAATTAAAATTTCAATCGTATTTTCTTAGTGAATTGATTTGGGAGGGGTGACCAGGGATTGAACTCAGGGCCACTTGGCCACTGCCACATCCCCAGGCCTATTTTGTATTTTTTTTAGAGACAGGATCTCACTGAATTGCTTAGCACCTCACTTTTGCTCAGGCTGACTTTGAACTTGGGATCCTCCTGCCTCAGCCTCCCGAGTCACTGGGATTATAGGTATATGCCACCATACCTGGCAGTGAATTGATTTTTAGGGATTCCTAAATTGACAAAAAGGTTTTAACTGGTTAGAGATGTGGCTTCAATAAAATACTTCCCTTCATATTCTAAATCTGAAATTTTTTTTTCGGTAAATGAAGTTACTGAGAGGTCATAATATTTTAATCTTGCTTGCAGAATTATACAGCACATCAAGTACATTCAGGAAGAAAACAAAACAAAATTTTTAAATTGACTGAGGAATGAATGGACACTAAACGCTTTAGTACCACATACAGGAAATAGTCCTGGCATTTACCTTGTGTCTTTTTCAGGTACATATGTCCTCCCCTGGTGGCTCTCCATTTGTGTGTGATCCTAACTCATTTCTCAGGTATCCCTGAGCAATATCTCAAAAAGGAATAACCTAATATGGTTCATAATAGCAAGGATGTCATTGCACAGAAAATGTCCATTTTCTATCTCTGACTTACGTGTTATCAGCTTAATACTCCCAGTTCATTTGCAAAAGCACCAAATTGGTAGGTAACAAGTAGAAAATTAGAATCCACTGCACACTTTACCAATAATGAAAGTACCTGGTTCCTTGGTTACTAGATCTATTTTAGGCAAATAAACAAAACAACAACAAAAACATTGTGATAAGTTTTATACCAGCAGGAGTGGGCTGCCTCCAAAAGACATGCTGGGTGGGGATCAGAAATGGTGATTCAAGTCTTTGGCCTCCTGACTGGGGTGAGCTCCTGACTCCCTGTGCACCTTCCTAGACAAATCAAAGTGGGATTCTGGTGCTCACTCTGTAGGACCAGCTCACACGGTTGCCAACCAAGGCCAAAGCACCTGCTTCTTCCACTAGGTGCTCTTGAGGGGAGCTGGAAGCGGGGGAGTCTCCTAGCCTCCCTGAACAGTGGGTTTCAGAGCCAACATCACATCACAATTGGGCCTCAAGTCAGGCATGCCCATTGTCTGCTGCGGGGTCAGGGCACAGAGAGTCATCCTTCTGCCTCTGGTTAAACGAGCATCATAATAATAGCAACAGAGAAAAAGAAGCTTCCTATGATCCCATTTCCGCCCCTGTCCCCTGTGTGTGTTGTTTTATTACTGTGGCTTACATTAAAAAAATTCTCTCAACAGCTAACTGTACAGCTGTAGGCAAAGGGATTAGAATTAAAGCTGATGTGTTGGCAGTCCCCATTTCTTTAATAATAAAGGATAATATTAGGATGCTGTAACAACAGAAGAACAAGTCTAATAATGTTCAAACACTGTTGGCAGAGGGAGTGGGAATGTGGATTATGTGGGGGAGACTTCCTGCCTCCCTTTGCAACTGATAAGCCCATGGCCAGCTATTTTATATATTGGTGTTCTGTGATGGAGGATTCAGGAACCAGATCTATTTCCAATCTGGGCTTCCTATTGCTATTTATACTTATCTATCTATACTCATTAATCTTAGGTCAGAGTAAAGCAGTTTATTTTTTTTTGTTATTTTTTTTTCCTAGATGACTAAGAGTTGGCATTTTCCCTTAAAAAGTGCATTTGTATTAAAGATCATCTATGAAAGAACTCAAACAGAAAAGAAATAGTATATAAGAAAAAGAAAGTGCAAAACCAAAGAAGAATCAAAACAGAAAGGCCACTGGATAACTATTCTTTCCCTTTCTTCTCTCATAAAGACCATATGTTATAGTCTCTGCCATTCCAGAGTCCTGAAATAGACTCCTTTCTCAAGATCATCCTCTTTTTCTTGTTCAAAATTATTTTTAAATTCTACTCTCTGTGTTGCAATAGTAAAATGATGACAATTATAGTCCTTCTCATTTCACCACCAAAAATATACATCAGGGTGGACTGGAATTTAGAGATTTTACTTTTGAATTACTTCTAACATCAGGAGAAGTATAAGAATAAGAGAGGGCATTTCATAAATATCAGTTGGTGCATTTACCCAAATTTATTCAGTTAAAATAAAATAAAGATACTCAAATACACACTTGACGCATGCAGTCAACAGGTGCAATGGATGTTGAGATAGTGATGTGATTGACATTTTATACAATGTGCCAAATGGGAATTTGGGAATCAAGAGGATAGCACCTCATTATTTGTTATCAACTTAGTTTTACAATAATATTTCTCAAAGCTAGCACCAAAGGATAGAGAGAACATTCAAGCTTCAGTGTATGAGCGTAGTTCATCCAAAATTATGCAAAACCAATGCTCAGACCAAAGAGCCCCTCTCTAGGACTCCAACTGCTGAACAGGATGAAGTGTGCCTCCTTGAGAAGATAGAGCATGGCAGAACACTCATGGTGATGAATGGTTGAGCTGAATCGGGTCACCATGATGTGAGTGCTTTTGTTCCCTCCTATATTCACAGGTTGAAACTTCATCCTCATTGTGACAGTGCGGGGAGGGGGGTCCTTCAGAGGTGCTTAAGTCATGAGGCCGAGCTCTCATGAATGGATTAATGCCATCACTTAATGGGCTCACAGAAGTGGGTTCTCCTTTGACCCTTCCACCTTCCACAATGTGACAATGCAACAAGAAGTCTTTCATCAATTCCAGTAGTTTGATCTTGGACTTCCCAGACTCTAGAACTGTGAGAAAGAACTTTCTGTGGGTTGTAAATTACCCCAGACTTAGGTGTTTTGTTATAGCAGCACAGAGTGGACTAAGATACAGGTTCGTCATGCCTACGGATGCATAGCACATTCAGTTCATGGTTGGACTTTGATGCACAATATGCTGGTACAGCCTGAAGTACCAGATATTCCATTTTATTCTGTCATTGAAATTCAGACTATGCCTTTAGGGAAATAATAAAGAGCCCTGCAGGTGGTAGGAGGCAGAAGACAGAAATATTTCAAGGAAGTAAACAAATATAAAGTAGACACCTCAATGAAAGAGTTACATAAAGTGCCATTTTCACTCACATTATTATTATTTCTGTCAGTCACATTATTTATAAAAACTGAATTAATTAACGCACTGGTATTGTGGGATGATATAATGTCTTGACTCATGAAGTCAGGACACATTTTAGAACTTGGGCATGAGAAAATAAACAGAAAGGAGAGTGTTTTTCTCAAAAGAATCTGTCCAATGTTAAAGAAAACAGGAGCATTTGCTACTCTTTTATGACTGAATGGAAATGGAGACTAGCAGAGTGAGAAGGGAGACTGTGAAAATGGTTTATTTTGGGGATACCCTACCTGTGAAAATAATTAACATCCAACTAAATGAAAATTATCACAAGGATCAAGGCCTGCTCCATTTAAATTAATGTGCTGGAAAGGGGAGAAAAACAGTTGAAGCAGCCGTGAGACATGCTCTTACTGAAAAGGGAGTCTACTGAAGCTTTTTTTTTGTTTGTCTACAATAAATACATAGCATGACTAAAGAATTTATAAAACTTGTTGTTATGCAGATTTGGATTCACCAGGACTTATTATTACATACTAGTACTTTAGAAAGTAATTTTTTCATGGTTTTGCTGATTAAGGGATAACTACTTTTTTCCTGGCTACCATTTAACCATTATATATGACTTAATGAAGGAAATTCTCATGGATAAAGGGGGGGAAAGGGACTGATGTGGCAAGTTTACCCAGAGAAATGTTCCTCAGGGTATTCTTGTAGCATTTTTTAGCCCTCTCTCCTCAGCCATTTCCGTTTCTTGATTTGTATACTTCAAATAAAAACCTTTCCTTTTTTCCTAGAACTTCTATTCCTAGGATGAGACCTATATATCCTACTCCTACAACACAGCTCTAGGAGAATACCCAAAAGGAGCCCAGAGAGAAATATACCCATCCTAGGGTAGAATGCCAGTTAGGACCCAAGGGGACAGGGAAGATAAGCATCCTGTGATGATGAAATCCATCTGATAGGCACTGTGTTCTTCAGTAGAGGGATGCAGCAATCTATAGAGACCTTGCAGAAGGAGCAATAAATACCTTAATCTAACTCTTCTTTTGTTTTCAGATCATGTCCTGGTGCTTCTCATTGGCAGCTAAAGGGTAGGAGAACCCAGAATGTAGTCCACATCTGCTGTACTCAGCATGGTGAAGGAGTGGAGAATGAAATGTATCCAACTCACCTACCTTTTCAAGTTTTACATGTTATCCCTGGTTTCTGGTGTAGGGTTTTGTTGTTCCATGAACTCACTGTTCATGGCAGAGAAATTTTTAGAAAAGATACTTCAGCCAGGAAATCCATTGAACACGAAAAGGAAAACATGTAAGTGTTAGTCAAAAGAAATAAAACAAACTGAGTTAATGGATTTAGATGAAAATGTGCAACTCCATGAAACCTTAAGGAAAGACATGGTTTCTTCCCCAAACCTTAAGGTGATGGGGAAGAAAGCCATGGTGAGAGTCAGAGACTTCACACGTGGAGGGACATGCCGGGCTGGCCTTGGATTCCTTTGTCTTCCCTCATCAAGTTGAGCTCATCAAGGTGCCAGCTCATAGTCTGTATTGCCACCAAGTCTCTGACTAATATTCACAGCTGAGCTCTGGAGGTTCTCCATTTCTTCACTGATTCAGTTCTCATTATTTTATTGACTAGTCCAGCTCTGTTCCAACCTCCACTCTCACCATATGGTGAAAGGATGGAAGAGACACTGAATAGGGAAATGTCAGAATGCATATGTTCACTGAGACTTGTCCTTCTCCTTCGATTAATCTTCTAGCCTTCACTGTCACTCTACATTGTTGGTGGACTCGCCCTAGAGAGGAGGTAGGAGTACAATCTGGAGCCAGAGATGAAGACATTACATCTCTTTTTTTTTTTTTTTGCCATCTCTTGGTTTGCTTTGTTTGCCTAAAAAGACTTGACTCATTCTCTAAATCTTAAAGCACAAGGATACCTACTCTGGAATAAGATTCAAAGTTTTGGGTTCCATGTCTATTTCAGCCACTGCCTATATCTTTCTGAGAAAGCTCAATCTGTCCTCTATACTTTCATTGCCTGTCGGAGTGTACATGGCAGGTACTCAGTGAATGGATGCTGGATAAATGCTGTGTATGTGGCATAACTAAATGTTCCATTGATAAGATATTTTACTAAGTATGGGTTCCCAAGCATAGGCAAAATAAATCACGCATATGTCCAAGATATTTGTGACCTTGGAAAAATCATGAGAAACCAATGCACCAGAAAAGCTATCTCTGTGTAATTGAATTTTGGTAGGTTGTTACAAAGGGTAACAACTCTACTGAGCTCTCTGCCAGGTCCACTTGGCAACACCACATAGATAGTGGTATTGATATGGACCACTGACTTTGAATAATGTGGGTATTTAGATGCTCAGCCACCAAACACTCAAACTGTACTTAGCCTTACTGCAGGGAAATACAAACCATAAACAGGAACTAAGATTTGATATAATTGTGAGTAAGTGCTTTTCTTAATATTTACCAAGAAAGAAAGGTAATCAAATGTAACAGATTTGGGTTTGTGATGTTAAATAAATGCTACAGAAGATTTCTGGGAGGTACTTTCCTGGAGTTGCACTCTGGTCACAGTGGGTAGAGAATATCAATTTAGAAGTCAGAAGACCAGAACTCATGGTTTAAGAACATAAGCAAGCTGAACAATACCCTTGGTACTCAATTCCTCCTGGGTAAAGCAGTAGAGCTGGATTATAAGATCTCTAACAATGGCTCAATTAAGTCTGTAAATCAATAAAGCAAATACATGAACAATAGCAGAAAGAAGGAAAGGCAAAAAATGAGAAAAGGTAGAGGAAAAATTAAGCTATTGCTGTTGGCAGAATTTTTTGTGACTTGTAGTGACAGGACATGACATAGTTTAAAATATTATATTTTATGTTGTCATGTTAGAATTGCAGAGCTCTTTGTCCTGTAGCAAATATTGGAAAAGGATCAGTGATGTCTTCAAAGTTTCCCTTGTGGTCTGTTTGCCCTTTTCTCTTTCCCAGTCCCCCTAAGCCTTCCCATACATTCCCACCCTGTCCTGGCAATCTGCCCACACACCACAGGGTCCTTCCCTTGGGCTATCATTGCTCCCTTCCACACTGAAGATCTGTGGTTCCAGTTCAGTGTGCAGGAGTCTGCAGAGCTGGGCCCTGGGCCTCAGACAGTGGAATGAGCCAAGCCTGCTTGGAAATGAGAGCCACTCCAGAGGCACCAAAGTCTCCTCAATCTGAGAAACACTGAAGAAGGAAAAAAGAAGAGACGGCAAGAAGGAAAGATGGGTGGCAGAACCTGGGAAACTAATAACAGGAAGAAAGGGAAAGAATGCTTGTAGACCATCAGAGGCCATTTTGGTAGAAGAATAGGACTTTCCTTCCAAGTTCAGCTCAGCATGTTGTTCAAGGAAAACGAGCTGATGCTCACAGGATGAATGAGAAGCAGTGAAGAAATGAGTGAAGGAAAAAAACCCAGTGAAATATTATATTTTACAGGTTTCTCCAATCCAGGATCCCAGTGATTCTTTGAAGGTATTATTAGAAAATGACAGCATATCATCTTCTGTCCACTTCTCTTATGCAGATCCCTCAACTCCCTCTTTTTCCATATGCAATCAGAGTGGGAGAATAGCAAACTGTCAAGCATGTTATGCATAAAGTGAGACCAAGAGGGGAAGCTGCAGTAATGAAACCTCCTCACGCTGGCTGGCCAGCCAGCCATCCTCTCTAGCCAGTCACGTTTTATTACTTTCTGCTCCAAGTGTCCTCTCTAGTGCCTATCATGTCTCCGACATAAGGCCTCAAATCAAATCTACATTCACTCTCCTTTCTTTGGACTGCCTTTCCTGCTCCACAGGCAGCTTGGTAACAAATTCCATACATCATCACAACTGACAGGGTTCCCTTATATTTGATGTGCCTGGTGCATTTTTGTTTCATTTCTACTGGAAGAAAGAACCTGAAGTACAGGAACATTTCTAGCTGGATATTCTGTGTGGTCCTGGGCAAAAAGCTTCACCCAGGCACCCACTGAGAGGATGACAATTCTCAGTGGAAAGGAGGCCACGATGTCCTGTCTGAGAGCCAGGCTTGCTCAGTTCTTGTTCATTCTCTTCCACCAAATCCTTGTCACTTTGAGCACCTCACTTTATCTTATTGACACAAAGTCTACATTTATCAAATAAGGTGGTCTAGTAGAAAGGCGCAATCACCCCAATAGAAAAATGTGCAAAAATGACATGAATAGGGATTTCACAGGAGGACATATTTACAACAAATAAACAAAGACAGAAGCTCAGTTTCATTACTAATTAGACTAGTAATCAGATAAATGCAAGTGAGGACCACCCTAAATCATTTTAATTGCAATAGGTAGGCAACAACAAAGAAAATATTACAATGCCAGGTAGTGAAAATAGCATGAACATAACAACTTTTAGCATAGAAATCACCAGAGAATTCTAATTCCACCAGCTTGGGAGGATGGGACAGGAGGATCGCAAGTTCAAAGTCAGTCTCAGAAACTTAGCGAGACCCTAGGCAACTTAGGAAGCCCTGTCTCAAAATAAATAAAAAAAATATTAAAAAATGGGTTAAGAAGTGGCTCAGTGGTTAATAAAAAGAAAAAAAAATTGCTGGAGAAAATTTCCATAATAGAAAACAATGTGGTTTAATAAAGGGGAATATTTCTACTCCCTGCATCTAATTCCTCATAGAATAAGCTTACATAACACAAAACCATTACATTTAAAGTTAGTGGATGAATGAGTAAGAGTATTTACCTATATCTATAGCACTTAGAGGGTCTAAAAATAAGGAATCATGGAGGGAGGAATTAATAAATGCATTTATAATTTCATATGTTTATTTTATGTTGTTTTTACAAACATCTCCCTGATCATTTAAAAAGTCAAAGAGTGTAAGGTAAAGTGGATCTTTTTGCTTCATTCTTTCTTTGTTGAGATAAAGAACTAGACTCAAAGACTAATTGACTCACCAATTAATCCAGAAAGTATGAATATGGAACCAGATATCAATTATTTCCAACTGATAGAAGAGAAAGAATGCTTTGACAGATCAGGGTTTGGAATTTTGTACAAAGCATCTGCTGCATTAATAACTGAAGAATAATTACTTAATTTTTTCTGAGGTTCTGTGTCTTCCTTTCTTAAAAAGTAATGAGGATACTTATGTTCACATAGTGGAGTTGTTCTAATGATTAAATGAGATAATTGATCTACTCTGTGGTAATAAATATTAGTTTCTGACTTCTTTTTTTTTCTCATATTAATTCTGGTCTCTTTGCAATGAGACACAGGTGAAAAATGCCATCTTGCCAGAGAAACTACCCCGTGTCTCCATGGACTAAGCACAGACAGACCTTGAAACCACTCTTCTGGATGGTCATTCTGTCTTTCTCCCTGTTCTTGATGTCCTTCATCTCTGCCCCCAACTGCAGCCCCTCTGCTCACTTTCCTCTTACTGATGCCTTGGTTGTCTTTCACAGTACCTGCCTTCCTTCTTGCTGAGACAGCTGTGGGTCCACTGTGGATGGACTTGACTCTGCATCAACAGTTGGAGACTGCGCACCCTCTCGTTCTCTGCACATCACAAGTTGTGGTGTAAAGAATACTGCCTTCTTTGTAATTGTTCAAACTATTCTCTCTTAACCCAATAAAAACAATGTGACATTCTTGCCATTGGATCCTGCCTTTTCTGTCTTTTCACCAGATCTGTGGTCTCCCACTCACTTTTTCGGAATCTATTGGTCTTGACTTGTGGTAGTCTTCTACACTTCTGTTACCACCAAATTGATTTAAATGTCCATGCAGTGGATTCCTTGAATGGTCTAAAGTAACATTTCTTGGCCTCTTCAACTCCATTTGTCTTCATTCCCACTGGCTTTCATTGAACCACTCTCACTAGTATTGGTCTTACCTACTTATGCATCAGAATTATTCTAGCCTTGAGATCCTTAATATTCCCTTGTTTGTCTCCAACTTAGCATTCTGGTTCTCCACTTTCCTTGTTCCAATGTATTGACTTCTTAACTACAAAAAGATGCTATTACTAGGTCAGTCACTTAGTAATTTTCCTCTTGAGTTCTTTTTCTTATCTCCATCTCCACCAAGGCAATACTCTCCAGCCCATTTCCTTACCCATCCGTGGAATCGGATCTCTTGCTTCTTGCAGTTGTTGGGGATGCATTTTGCACACTGTACCATTCCCAATGCCCCAGTGCAGGGTTAACCCAGCGTGCTGCTGCAGAGAGTTACCTAGCCTCATGACTGGAACCAGGATTAAGATAAATTCAATCCTCCTCAGTCATCTCTCCAAGTGTTTTTGACAGTTATTTCAAACCTGCACTACTTGTCTCATTTCCCGAGTTCTCACAAGTGTCTCCTGACTCCTACATTATTAGGAATTGAGGCTATCAAGAGAGAAGTTCCTAATCATCCTTCCTTGACACTGATGACTTCCCTCGAATTGAACCCAACCTTTTCTCTTGGCTCGATAAGAAGGCAACCTCTCCTAGCTGCACTTAACCCCAACACCTGGTCCCATCAACTCCACCTGCTTTGAGGTCCTTAATGTCTGTCTCCTGACCTTTAAATTATAAGAAATAATACTGTTAATGGAGGCAATCATTTTCTTCAAAGAAGCAGAGCTTCTTAGCAGAAGTCCCAAGCAGGAGGAATTCCTATAAGATAAACAGGTACATGACAAAGTCGAAGAGGCCTCCTGGGCCGATGGCCAAACCAGCAATGATGAAAGGGATATAATAAATTTTCCATGGTGAAAATTGTGTTATCACTTGGAGAAAAACCTATTATAATCATTTTACAGCATGTCTACATTAACCTTTGTTATAAAAATAAGGGACAAACCCAAAGCCTTCAACTACCATATTCTTTTCCACAATTTCACCCTTTGACTGTTTGTGACAATATTTCTCTCCTTCAAATTGACTCTCCATCCCTATATCCTAAGGAAATGAGAAGACATAAGGAAAAGAGGCACACAGATACTTTTTGTCTACATCAAATATTTGTCTATTTTTTCCCTTCCTAATCCACTTCCATATATGAAAAAAGAAAGAAAAACAAATAAAAAAGCCCAAAACCCACAGCTGCTTTTTTTCATGGTGATCCAAATAACTTGCTGGCCTTGGCCATAAGACTAGTCAAGTCCATCCTCAGTCTGCTGGAGACAATGGTGGCTTGATTGACATTGTTCCTGGGGACGAGAAACAAAAACGATTTCGCTAATATAAAATGGAGGATATTATTTGGGCAGAAATTTCAATACAAGTCCAGGAATTGCTTCTTTGGGCATATAGTCAGTCTACCAGGGGAAGTAATTACAATAATTCTTCTGGTTGCCTTTCTCTGGGTCTGGAACTGAAGACTAAGAAGGTGACAGAGTGAATTGGAAAGTGGCCTTTGAGGTTGTTTCCTTTCTCTGAGGAGGAAAATGCTTCTTCCGGAAAGGTTTTCATACTTCTGTCTTCATGTAGACTCAGATCCTAGTATTTTAAAAGTACTTTGCCTTTCCAGGTGTAAGTGATTTTCAAATGGGTCGCAACATTCTACTTGTGGTAAGCTTGAATATAACATAGCATGGAAAATGCACATACCAAGCTAAAGTATATATTCTGTATTGGGAGAGAATAAAAACAAAACAAATAAAAACAAAAACAAAACCCTTGATTTCCTCCACTGTATTTTCAATCACAAGGAATCCAAGAACAATGACAGTGTTACACAAATAAATACATGCTGAAAATAAAACTGAATTTTCTGAAACTTGACAAAAACACCAATACAACTTTTAAGATTATAAACCTTTTGAGGAAGAGCTTTGTATCATATATATCCTTGTACTTCTTGCTACTCTATACAGTTTTGGATTTATAGACTTTAAATAAGTACTTTGGAAATCAATACACAAATTATTTAATTTTTATCAACTTATGTCATCTATTTTAATAGTTTCCAATATCAGACTCCCTAATTTTTTCTGTTTATATATTCCAAATACTTTGTATTCATACATTTCTTGTAATCTTAGAGCATTTTGATATGTGTTATATAATTTGATGTGTAGAATCACACCCAAATTAGGTTGGTATTTCCATTTGCCATTCAATGCAAATGAGTCTAAGTAGAGTCGAATGATTTGCATGCTGCAAATTTATCTACAATCAAAGCTGGGACAAAAATGTCCCCCTCAAAATCCTTATTCCATTTCAACAAGCTGGTATTTTTCATTCCATGATAATACAAAATCTATGCAAAGATCAAAAATAATTGAGCCAATTGTTGGAGGTTATTGGAACCCTTATGGAATAGCTGCACACCTTCTTGGGCCAGGGTTCACATCCTTTGATCTTATCCCTGGCTGCATTCTAATCTTGAATTAGTAGCAGCATAATCTTAATCATTACTTGGTCTTTCTGATTTGGTCTTTCTCTTGACTAACAACAAAGTAATAATATTTATCTTACACAGCTGTGAGGGTTAACTGAGAAACCATAGGAAGTGTTTAGCGTTTGGCCAGGTACAGAGTAAGTGCCCCATACATGATTACTGAGATGTAGTAAACTAATATTAGTAAAAATAAGGAAACATATTCTTGAAAGTTGAGGTGAGAAAGTCTTCGGGAAGATTTTCCACATTACACATGTGGCTGAGGATGGCCAGTGTCAAGGTTTGATTTCCTCCTAATCCTCCTGTTGTCAACATGGCTTCCCCAGCCTTCCCTGTCCACTCACATGGCTCCTCACACCTGACACCCTACGCTACGCACCTTCCTCTTAGAGCTCCCCTCTTCTACATCTGAACTTGATATTCATGCCAAGGCAGCTGTCAAGGCAGAGTCTGCTCAGTGGCCTGGCCTGGCAATTGTAGCTGCTTCTCAACCTGCTTCCCCCATTCCCTACTGACAGAGGACCCTGTTTCTAGGCAGAAAACCTACCTGAAGGGTCATGTGGGTCGTGTTCCTGCAGCTGTGTTCAGTAAAGGCAAGCTACACATCTGATAGTCCTTCTAGCTGCCGCAGGGCTGTGAGTTATTTTCAGTTGTGTCCTGCATGGCTGTCTGAATAAGTGCCCAGGTTTCCCCTGGTGTGTGCATGGGCAGGTGGTATCTCTACGTATTCAACAGAGAGAAGTCTGTCAGCCAGCGTTTCTGCTAGTGTTCATGAATATGCACACTTGCTTCTGAGGTGGTGTTTATTTTAAAGAGTTACAAAGGAGCTCATGGACATCTGAATCTCCGTTCCATTTTCCTGCTGAGTTCCTATCAGACCATCTAACACTATTGGTTAGAAACACCAACCTACCTTGAAAGTCTGATTGATTCTAGACCCCCAATTTTTGGTCTTTTACTCTTGTCCTGAAACATTTCCAGAAGATAATATCAAGTTAAAGAACTACTAATTCAGAAACGGACTTTTGGTCAAGGAGCTATTTATTGAGAGACTTCTTGTAAGTCTAATAGGAACACCATGTATCATGGATGAATAAAGTCAGGTAATCTTAGAATCCATAGTATAACTCAAAAGGTCTCAGTAACAGAAACAAAAGTGATATTTCAGTGTCAGAAAGCTACGATCTTATTTTCCTTATTTTCAATTTTGGGGAAAAACAAAATGGAAAGTTCAATTTCCAACAGAAATCAGGAAAACAAAGAGGAAGCCAAAAACACCAAGCAAGTTTAAAGGCATAGAACAAAAGAAACACGTGAGAAGATACAGTATGTCTAAGAGATGATAGATTTCTTCGGTACAGCTCCAGAGACAACCTCAGTAATGGTTAGATGTCACCAAGAGACAGATGACAACTAAAAAAAAGAAAGAGCCCCGATGATGGCTGCGTTCCTGTAATGGGATGGGCTGCAGTGTCAGGGAGATTCCTGACACTGGAACTCTCTTAAGGAAGGCTAAACAGGCTGCCTGCTGCATGAGCTGAAGACGGAGTCCCTATGTGAGCTGGGCTTGGTGACCTCTAAGTTCCTTTCCAACCTATGCAGGCCATGATTAAAATGAAAATGTGAGGGAACATGCCACTCCTAGCCAGGGATGAAGACTCTGACAGTCAGAGGTTAGAAAAGGATCTGAAGGACAAAGATGCATTTTCAAGGGGACAAAGAAGGAGAAGAAAAGAGCTAAATTAAAAACAAGTCCTTCTGTGCATTGTCTGTGGTCGCCCCAGTGCGTGCCTGCAAACCAGCAAAGCGTGTGCAAAATCAAAGAGGATAAAGACGTTTGGGAAAAACTAAATTATTTCTCTGCATCCTTCGCACCGCAGAGACTGATGAGAAAGCAGCCTGCCCTGGGGTTATTCTTCTCCGACAGTGAAGGTGAGCCTCTGTCAAGGAGTGATGTGTTAAATGAAAGGGCAAAGGGACAAGAGGAGAACTAAAAACGCCAGACATCACAGAGGACAGATGCCAATTCTGGAAGAATGAGAGAACAGCACTTTGGGCTTCCTGACAAAACTGTGTTTTATCTTTCAAAATAGGCACCACTCTAAAAATTGAGTCCTGCAGGGGCACCCTGTTTGTTATTGCGTTTTAGTAATAGGACTGACATGGGTCCTGAGGACAGGTAGCCAGGAGCACTTCCCAAGGTAAAGAGGAGGATGAACTGCAGAAACTGCCCGAACCCAGAGTCTTACTCTTCCCCAACCTTGAGCCAAAATGACAATACTTGCCGGGGGTTGCCTAGACTGGAACCTTCTCACGGAGCAGCTGCAGAATTTGAGGACCTTCCAGGAGATGACAGTGGGTTCCAATGAGAGAAAGACAGCAGACCTCAAATACTGTATTTTTAATGTCTTTATCCTTTTACTGTGCAAAAACCTGCACTGGGTTTTCATAAGACTGATACTAATAACAGCCCACCTCCTCCTGAGACTTAGTTCTAATTCTAAAGGCTGAGCAATTGTGTTCAATTATTTCCCTGAGCCTCCACAAGGATCTAAAAGTAAGACATGAAAATCTCTGTTTTGACCTAGGAAAACAAGGCTCAGGGAGGTGTTCTTACTACCCCTAGGTCACATAGCTCGACATGGACTTGGACTGCTGACTCTAGAACTTGAGCTTAACCCTCTTAACCATGAACCATGAACATTTTCTGGCAATTTAGTGGATGCATTCACTACAACTGGGATATCTTTTCTTCCTTATAGCAGTCCCAAATTTAGCAATGGCAAAACAAGAAGCAAAACAATCTCAGTGATACCAGTAACCTGAGTTCTATCTCACTTGTCACTTGACTTTGCCTGTTGTGACGTATGTATGTTTCAGCACATCAGTTTGAATATATTTCTAGGTTCACAGAAAACTACAGAAGACACTATTTATAGATGGTGAAAAGACAAACCTCTCTCTGGGCTACATGGAGAAATAATAGCCTACCATGTGGTCCAGGTCAATGCACTTTGCTTTGCTTTAGTTAGTGTTGTTGACTTGGGTGTTTTGTTCCTGGTAATGATAGAGAGACTCGAGCAATAATCCATGGTGCTTGTCTACTTAGATATTTTTGATAAATCATGAAACATTTCAGAGTCTTTTTTTCCATTTGATGAGAGGACAGGTCCATGTTAGGTCTGAGGTACCTTTTGATCCTAAAAGCAGTGATTCTAAATATTGGTTGCCACCAGGTCGTGAAAGAACTTGAATACCAAGTTAACTTTATCCTGTGAACTATGGAGAAACTACTGCAGAGTCTTAAGCTAAAGGCTGATATAACGGCAGCAGCACTTTTGGAAGATTAATCTTGTAATGGGATGCAGGAAGAATTGTACTAAGAAAAGCTTAGTGGAATGAGGTTCAGATAAGAGGTTAATGCAGTAAACTCAGGCCTGAACAGATAAGGGGATGAACTGGAGCCCTGGCCTGGAAACTTTCTGTAGGACTGTACTATTAGCCAGGCAAGGTCAAAGCCCTGTTGTACTTGACAGTCTTTCAAATGTTAGGAGACAATGTGCTTTTATTTGGCCATTGCTTGTCCGGTTTAACTTCAGTTTCGTCAGCTGATCCTCAAATAAGCATTATTTAAATTAATAGGAAATAGTATTTCAAAGCCAAGTAGTTGTCTATCACTTAGTTGTGTCATGTAATCTGTCTAATTCAGTCTCTCTATATGCAAAATCAAAATAATAGCAACTAACTCCCAGAGTTTTTAAGAGATAAAATACAACTATTATTTCTTGATTTACAGCTTAATATATATTCAATAAATAGCAATTTATTATTATCTTAATGTCATCCTCCTTGCCTCTCTGGAAATGGTCCTGGATGTAAGCACCATGCCCCATTCCTGGTCTGTGATTCCAGATTTTCATGCTGATAGCCAGAAAGGCTGACTATGTGCCAGGCAGGCCCTGTATTGAGGATCTGGTGTAAAATCTTAAACCTCATAATGCCTCAATCGGCCATGAACTAGTGTTAACTCCATTTTTATAGTGGAAGAGATGAAAGTAGAAGATGATAAAGTAACTTTCCCAAAGTCACATAACTAGGAGACAGTTGCAAAGCCAGTATTTAGCCAGGCAATCTACATCTACAACCTATGTCCTTAATCTCTCTATAAGGTCTCCTCTGTAGGGCCCTGCAGCAAAGAGACAGATACTACTGCTCCTGCTTCCTCCTCAAGCCATCTCCTGAGATTGTATTCATGGTTTTAAAGCATGTGAATCAGTCAGGTGCAGTGGTTAATCGCACACCTGCGATTCCAGCTACTCAGGAGAATGGGGCAAGAAGAGGACTTCAAATTCAAGGCCAGTCTCAGCAACATAGCAAGACCCTGTCTAAATTTTAAAAAATCTCAGTCACACTACAGATTTACTGATTTTGCTATCACCTTTGTTGATTCTTTAATAAAAATTACCATATAAAACTTTCCTGTTTAATTTTTGAAACAGTATATAATATTATACTTATTAACTTAAATGTCACCTGGTTATTTGGCCCATTATTAAACCTACTGATGTTACTTACATTTATTATTCTAAATTTTATTTATTAATTGTTTTTTGTGGTACTGCATATCAAACTAAGGGCTTTGAGCATGTCAGGCAAGTTCTTTATAGCTCAACTACATACTCAATCCAACTTGATTCTAAATTTTAAAATTATCCTGTTCAACTATTATTATTTTACAGATTTTATCTGACATTAATAAATGTATTATAAAGTTTATGTAATAAAATGAATATAAAATCACAACTTGTAACCTATGGCTAGACCAACATTGATACACAATCAATTTCACTGGATATATTTACTTAACTGGCTACGAATTTATTTACATGAGCTCTCTTTTATTTCACAATATTCAATTTTCTTTGTAAGCAGACTTTCTCCTCTAAAACTTCATCAAATGCCCCCTTAAAATATATTAAAAGATTTGTTTTATTTCTCCCACTGTAGCAGTGATGTGACCTTTCTTATTTAATTTTCATGAAGTGCTTTCTTCTCATTTGATAGTAAAATAGCAAGCTCTGCTAGTCGTATTTCAATTATTTTTGTTAGTCAAATTATTGAACATCTAAAACTATTCACTTGATATTTTCATTCCAATCTTATCTTAAAGAGGAATATCAATAATATTTTCATAGAATACAAACACAAAAACTCCTTTTCTGTGTAATTTTTCTCCTCTACCTTTCTCAATCGCACATTAGTTAGGACAGTAAATAGCATTGTCCTTTCTTTACAGAGAGAGAAGCATTGAAGCTTCAGAAGCTTTTTCTCATGACTTGAATGGAGCACTAGAACTAGAACCTGTTTAACTCAAGTTCGTATTATTGTTATTAAGACTAGGAAGGCCCTGAAGGAAACTGCAAGTTAAATGGAGCCACACCTGTGTAAGCCTCTAAAAGCAGAGAGAAAATAACAATTCTTCCTAAAGCCAAACACAACTACTCTTAGAGGGAGGCACATCCCAGGATCATCATTGTCCTGTCAGGGGCCACTGTGGCAGTTTTCCTTCTGTGGCACTTCCTCATGGGGACAAGTAGGTTGCCATATGTGATGGCTAAGTGGAACCCAAATTAGGAAGTGACCTCTGAATGTGGCGGTGAAAGGAGGCAGGCAGGAATTATTTAAATGTTGAATTGCTTCATCAGCACTTTTCTTTTAAAAAGTTTCTGGAGCCAGGAGTTAGTGGCTCCATGATATAGAAAACCTGCAGGAGAAACCATCTCTGCAATTGGCTTTTCTAGAATAGTGTGCAGAGGTAGTATTCAGATTCAGACAGAAAGATGAGGTTCGGGCAGGTCCCCTAACTCCACACTACCTAGGGGGCCTGTTCCCAACTCCAGAATACCTGCCTATCCCTCGTGGAAAGTGAAGCCCCAGGATCCACTACTGCTAATTTACTTGCTGTTGGCAAGCCATCAGGCTTGATTTCCTTTTATTACTAGGAAAAACTCAATTAGAAATAACTACAGGAGACCCTCTCCGATTAAATCTAAGCTCAAATGTCATGGACCTTGTGATGAAAGAAAACATCTCCATTTCTGCATTCTAAGTGAGATGTAACGGTCATGTTTGATGTCAAAACCATGAAAATCTCATCTCAAGACTTGATTGTCTGTTTTTTCAAGCCCATTGCATATATTTATGTCAATCAAAAGAAAATTCTTTACACTTCTCCATTTGGATAAGTGCACAGGGCTCGTCTTCTCATCAACCAACTTGAAAACCTAATTATACTGAAGCAGATGTTGTGTTTAACACCAATTGATGTGGCAAGCAGTTGGTTTTTGACAATGACACAAATGTCAATTCAAACTGCTTACAATCTATCCTAGGAGCTGGATTCCAGTGCAGTCACAGTCATTGCTTCATCTCTTATTTTTAGCTTATTAAATAGAAAGGATGACCAAGTGGAGCATGCACTATAACATAATGAATCTTTATTCAAGAGAGAGGTTGAGACAAATCACTGATATTCAACGAAATCATGGAGAAAAAGTAGTCTGTGTAACAGAATCATTAAATTCTGAAATTTATTCTTCCATTCAGTTTGGCTTCTTGTTTACATATAAGAATTAAGAATGAGGAAAAAAAAAGAATTAAGAGTGAGGATAAAATAATTTTTATAGGTCCCAGAATTCTCCCTAATTTTAAAAGTTATTTTGACCATCCTAAGACTGTATGTTCAAGTTACTAAGGATGATAACTTCATTTACGTGGTCATTGAGAGCTGTGATCACTCTTTTGTAGATCCTGGGTAAATCAGAGAAAGTATTGAAAGCTGTCTATTTTTATTCTAGTCAAAACTTCTGTCACTGGGCCTAGCGACAATAAGAAAAGCTGGAGTTCATTAGTATTCAGGATGTAATGAAATACAAAGCACTCCAGGTTTAAATCACCATGCTTATAAGAAACTCTATTCAAGTTGAATGGTTTGATAGGAATGGTGTGATCTTGAGACTTGAAGGCATGTGTGACCTTGATCTCTTTGAAACAGAGCAGATTACAGGGGAACAGTACTGCAAACTCTGCAGCTTTATGTAGATGCCTACATTCAGAAGCTTTTCCCTTAAAGAGGAAGCAACAGAGAGGTAAAGGGTGATATGGAAGAAAATGCTAGCAAAACATTTTACATTGGAAAAACAAATGGAAAGCGTTGAAAATTATTATTGGTTTTGTTTTTGATTGCAAGGTAGTGCCAAAAAATTGTGGAAAATTTAGAAAATTCAGCAAGGCAAAACAAAGAAAATGAGACTCTATTTAAAGTCTGTATTACCTCAGCCTTCATTTCTATGTATATGTAGAACTCAGGTACAAACATATATTTCAAACATTCCATTCAAACACACACACACACACACACACACACACACTCTCACACACACACACACACACACACCCGACAGTCTTAAACTATTTACCTATGACTGATGTGTAATCTGTTTTTACTGATTCATAGTTTGAATTACCATTCATTTAAAGGAAATTTCTACATTGATCAATCAACAGACCTCTTAGTAGGTGCCTATTAATCACTTATTACATTTAATTACAGTACGATGTGCTGTGACACTTGTAGTTTTTACTCTTTGTTCTTGTTGGTGGGAGTGCAAATTAGTACCACTATTCCGGAAAGCAGTATGCCAATACCTCAAAAATCTAGGAATGGAATCACTCAGCTATCCCACCACTTGGTTTATCCAAAATAAAAACTAAAATCACCATACTATAGTAATCCAGCTACATCAATATTTACAGCATCACAGGTCACAACAGCCAAGTTATGGAAGCATCCCAGATGCCCAACAACAGGAGAATGGATAAAGAACATGTTGTATATATACATAATGGAGTTTTACTCAGCCATCAAAATGAAATGATGGCTTTTTGGTAAATGGATGGAATCAGAAAACATCATGCTGAGTGAAATAAGCCAGACTAAAAAACCCAAGAGTCAGATGTTGCCT
The DNA here is from genome assembly GCA_020662805.1 of Glaucomys volans. Lineage (NCBI taxonomy): Eukaryota > Metazoa > Chordata > Mammalia > Rodentia > Sciuridae > Glaucomys > Glaucomys volans. The sequence continues at coordinate 23,289 of JAJEJO010002904.1, forward strand.
CTTGCATGAAGAAGCTAGACCTGAATATAAGAGACATTTTAATATTCCCTTTGCTCTACTTTTTTCAATTTGATAGACACTTATTTTAATCTAAAATATATCTAGACTATGAACAATAGCAATCGCTGCATCTTAGGAGAGAACACACTAATGGAAGGTATATTACTTCACATATGTAGGTGTATTGGATAGCTATTTGTACCTCGTGGCTGAATTGAAAGTGGAAACTCCTCACCCTACCCAAACATTGTGAAGCTGCAATATATAATTAAATTAGTCACTACTTTCCCAAGGCTAGAAGGCAGGTGGGAGAAGTGGCAAGAGAGGGACCATGGGGGCAGCCTTAGTTGTAGGTCAATGCTAATGTCACCAAGGATTAACCTTGTGGAGTCTGACTTTGGTTAAGTCCATTCTCTTTTCTCAGGAAAGACGAGGTTTACAGAAGGCTAATGTTTAGGGGCAGAGGAAAATGACTGCTCCCTGGAATAAACTGATGAATTTCTCATCCTCTCAGAGGGCAAGAACACTTACATGGACACTTGTACCAAGGCCAGAGGGGTAGTGATCCTTTGTAATAAAAATAATAATACATGTTAAGAGCTTGAAGAAATTTCTCCACCTCCAGTGTAACTCATCTCCCATCAGAATAAGAAAATTGCAAGGTGGTGGGACCCAGGCAAATGGCAAGCAAACAACTGACGATACCTCCAACTCCTGTTCCTTAAGCGTCAACCCAAGATTGAGGAAAGAAATTTGCATCTCTAGTACTGTAGCTGAATGTTTCCTTTTATTCTCATTTCAAGTTCACGGTTAGGTGTCCATGTGCCTGTTACTACCTACTATTTAATCAAACACAGCTCCAATTTAAATTATCACCTAAATTATTGTTTCCCACCAGAGCACTATGTACTCCCCTGATTTTAGTACCTCTTCTAGCCCCTGAGTTCGGTGACTTCTTTCATAATTGATGCTGCACACCATACGTAAGAAAAAAAGTTGTACAAATATGTGCAGTTCTGTCTCTGAGGAGTCAGTTTTATTCTTTTCACTAATTTGTTTATCTTTACATAGGAGTCCACTGTCTCAATTAATATAGCTTCATAAGTCGTAATATATGGTAGAGCAAAAGTCTTTGGTTTCTCTGGACCTCTATTCATCCATGAAATTTTAGAATTTGTTTTATTAAGTTCATAAAAATTCCAATTAGATATTGTAGGGATCTGACTTGACCCAACCACAGCCACCTTGAGTCATAACTGCCATGATTGCCCCAAAGTAACCCCTGGTCAGTTTTCCCCACAGTTTCCCATCATGCTTATATAAACGGAATCATTAGAATGGTATGTGGAGCTTTATGAGCAGACCCTGGCACTGTCCTTTCCAGGAATGTGCCTGACGTCACTGATATTAGTTTGAGATAAACCAGGTACATTCTGGCTTGGATGAAGTCACTTTGCCCTGACGTTATGTAAGCCCCCTCCTTCTGACCCAAATTGTGGGGATCCACCTTGTCTTGCTGCCACCCAAGATACACTTCTGTGAAAGACCCCCAGTCAATTGCTCTCTCTGCCACCCTGCATGCATCCGCCTCATTCTTCCATCTCTCAACCCCTCACATCCAGTTCTCAAAGCTGAAACTGTTTCTCCAGAACAGAGATTTTAATTAGGGTGGTACTGAGTGGAAAGCACAACTAAGGGAGAACTGATGTGTTTAAAATACTATCTCCTTAGCAAGGAAGGCTATCCGATTTCCATTTTTTTTAGGTTTTCACTAGTACCTCTCACAATTTTATAATTTTGCCTATTTGTGTCCTCCAATTATTTATTGGGGGGGTACTGGGGATTAAATTCAGGGGCACTCGACCACAAGTCACATCCCCAGCCCTATTTTGTATATGATTTAGAGACAGGGTCTCACTGAGTTGCTTAGTGCTTTGCTTTTGCTGAGGCTGGCTTTGAACTCACCATCTGCCTCAGCCTCCCAAGCCACTGGGATTACAGATATGCACCACCCAGCCCAGTCCGAGTCTCCCAATTTGTAACCATTTATTGATGTATTTGACAAGATAGCAACTAATGTCCCCTTGACAATGAAACTTTTGGCTATTTGTTTCTAGGGCATAGGAAGGCAATTTGACTTTTGGATATTAATGTTTAGCTTAGGCACCTTTCAGAACTCTTTATTATTTCTAACAATTTATCTGGAGATTATATTCTGTTTCTCTGTAAAAGATCATATTATTTATAAGTAATGGCAGTTTTACTTACTTTTTTCAAGCCTTATCTTTCTAGTATGATTTTCATGTTTCATTATGCTGGCCCGCTTCATACTATAGAAAGGATCGTAATGGCAATGGGCATTCCGCATAATGAAGAGGACATGTCCACTGTCAGAGGTATCACTACTGAAACAGGATGTTGCCAGATTCCTGGCTCATTAAATAATACCCTTCTACCAAACTGCAAGCTCTTTGAAGACAAACGCTATTGCTTGTATGTTCTTATTTTTACATTGCATAGCAAAGGGGAAAATGTTTATAGAACTAGGAACCAATGCCCCTGAGCAATGACTTTGTCCCTAGCAGGCATCACTGGTCATGAATGTCACTATCAACTGAACTGTGGCCATTCACTTCTTCTGGTGCAGAGATTTGGCAGAGTAATATGAAGCCAAATCCCTCGACCTTACTTTTATGTCAACATCACATTTTTCATAACTTCAAATCTAATAATTTTTATTTCTTAAAAAATGAGTGAGGGAATAATGATGATAAAGGACAAAGAATTATAAGGAAGGAACAGTTGCTCAACTGTGATCTAGTATGGCTGGTTTCATTTTAGATATGGTGCAGAGTGCTAAGGGTGGGATGAATCACAGAGCAATTCTAAGTTGCAAAGAATTTACTGTTTACTTAGGGTAAGGCTCTTAAAACTTGATTGCACATTCAAATCACCTGGAGAACTTTCAGAATATTTTGATGCACAGTGTGCTCTTCACACTGATGACGTGAGGAACTCTGAATGTACTTCAGGCTTCTGATGTACTTTGGGAGGTGCCTGATGATTTCAAGGTACAGACAAGGTTCAGAACCACCAAGTTAGGAAGTCTGGATACATAAACACATGGCATTTACCAACTCTAGACTGTATAATTAACATGCCAGTGGGATGACAGGGAGGAGAAATGGTAGGATTGAATTGTTTGATTAGGAAAAATTTGGATTTGGCTAGAAATAAATATTTAAGACAGCCAATAAAAGGTCAAAGATGGGCAAAAATATGAATTTGGATCTTATTCCAATGGGGATATGCTTAAGATTTTTGAAAAGTGATTAGCTGCTGGAGAAATTATTTGGATGATAAGGCTAATTAAATAAAGAAAGACTACAGAAGGTAGTTAGAAGACAACTTCAGTCATCAATTTAAGAAGTAACAATGTAAGAAGTGAATAAAATTCATTTGGAAGAATAAAAAATCCAGAACATACAAAGCAATTCTAAGCCAGGAAATCAATGCTTGAGGCTTCAAATTATACTACATAGCTACAATAACACAAACTGCATGGACCAGTGTACAGAATAGAAGACACAGAGACAAACTCACACGTATACAGTCATCTCACTCTTGACAAAGGTGTCAAAAACATACACTGGACAAAAGACAGACTTTTGAACAAATGGTGCTAAGAAAACTGGTTATCTGTATGTAGAATAATGAAACTAGACCATTATCTCTCACCCTGCACAAAAATCAAAGACCAAGGAATTAGACCAGAAACTATGCAACTCCTAGAAGAGAACAGGGGCAACACTCCAACATACAAGTACAGGCAATGACTTTCTTTCTCAATATTTCTGATGTCAGAAATAATGCCAAGATTTAATAAATGAAATGACATCAAATTAAAAAGCTTCTGGACAGCAAAAATCAATTAAGAATATGAAGAGAGAACCTGCAGAATAGGAGGAAATCTTTGCTAGCTGCTCTTCTGACATAAGACTAGTATCTAGAAAATACAAAGAACTCAAAAAAACTTAACACCCTAAACTCCCCTGAATAACCCAATTAAGAAATGGGTAAATGAAAGTGTATGTTTTATAGACATTTGTCAAAAGAAGAAATTCAAATTGTCAACCAATATATTAAAAAATGTTCAGATCGTTAACCATTAGGGAAATACAAGTCAAAACTACACTGAGATTCATCTTACTCTAGTTAGAATGGCAGGCATCAGGAATACATACAACAATAAATGCTGGAAAAGATGTAGGGGACATAGGGAACACTTTTACACTGTTGGTGGGATTGTAAATTAGTACAACTAACTGCTTTGGAAATCAGTATGAAGGTTCTTCAAAAGACTAGGCAAGGAACCCTATATGATCCAGCTATACCACTCATCAGTATTTATCCTAAAGAATTAAAGTCATCATACTATAGTGAAACATGCAAACCCAAGTTCATAGCAGCACGTTTATAATAGCTAAACCATGGAATGTGATATATATACATATATATCACACACACATATATACACACACACAATGGAGTTTTATTTAGCCATAAAGAAAAATAAAATTATGTCATTTGCAGAAAATGGAACTTGTGAACATTATGTGAAGCAAAATAAGCCAAACTCAGAATGTCAAATGTTATATGTTTTCTCTCATAAGTGGAAGTTAGAGAGGATAAAAGGAAAAGAAAGTTGGCTTGAAAATCAAAGGGAGGTAAGTAGACTAGACAAAAAAAGGACCAGCAAGAGGGAAGAGAGGAAAGAGGAAATCCTGGGAAAATATATTGGCCATCTACATTGTTCTATCGAGTGCATGTACTAATATGTAACAACAAATCCTATCATTACATCCAACAATAATGCACCAATAAATATATAAAAAAAGTTATAAAAAAGAAGTGATAATGGTATGAAATATTGTTGTGAACATATAAATGAAAAATAAGAACTGGATTTACAGTATTATTCAGGAAAAGACTGACTTACTTTAGTCTTAAGGGAAGAAAGGAAAGAAGAGGAAAAATCTAAAAGAACCCAAAATTTAAGGTTTGGTGACTAGAATAGTGACACTGAGAGAGAAATATAAAAAGCTACGGGAAAAATTTTCCAAACCAATCAGCATATTCAACCATTACTCTGCTTTCTATCTCTATGGATATGCCTGCCCTGGAATTGAACATAAATAGAATCACATAGCAGTGGTCCTTTAGTATTGGGATTCTTGCACATAGCTTGCTGTTTCCAAGATTAATCCATGCCGCAGCATGCACTGACACAGTGTTTGTTTATACTGATGGATAATATTCCATTGCATGGAAGTGTCAGGCTTTATTTATTCATTAGTTGATGGACAGTTGGGTAATTTCCACTTTTTAGCAATGAACAAAACTGCCATGAATATTCATGGATAAGCTTCTGTGTGGACATGCATCTTCACTTCACTAGGAGTAGAATTACTGAGTCATATGGTGGCTCTATATTTAAATTTTTGAGGAAATACCAAAATGTTTTACAAAGCAGCTGTAAATTTTTCATTCCCACCAACAATACATGATGGTTCAAATTTCTCTATATTCAGCATGGGTGAAACAGTATCTTCTTGTGGTTTTGATTTATATTTCTCTGATGACTGATGATGTTGATCATCAGTTTTATTTAGGATTATTGCAATAAGCTTATCGACCATTGTATTCCTTCTTTAGAGAAATATCTCTTCAGATCCTTTGCCTATCATTTCATTATACTATTTAGTTTTTCATTAATAAACTATAAGAATTATTTATATAGTCTGGATACAACTTCCCTTGGAAATAAGTAATTTATAATATTTCCTCTCATTCTATGTATATTTTTATGTTTTGAAATAAATATTGCTTTTCATTTTGAAAAAGAGCAATTTATCTGTTTTTTCTTATTGCATCATATTCAAGAAATTATTGCCTAACTCAAAGTACTCTAATGTTTTCCTCTGGGTTTTAGGGTTGTAACTTTCAAATTTTGTCTACGACCTGTTCTAGGGTTTGTGTGTGGTGTCAAAAGACAGGAACACAGTGTTTTGTGTGTGAATGTCCAGTTGTCCCAGCATATTTGGTAAGTAGACCATTCTTTCCCTAGTGAAGTCTCTTGGTATCATTGTCAAAATCAATTGACCATAAACGTAAGGGTTTATTCTGGCCTCAGAGAAAGGGTTGGACAGTATACTCTCCCCTTCCAGTTTTTAAGAGTTGGTTAAAAAAATAACAAAAGCTCTTGATTCTTTTAAACATTTGATGGAATTTAACAACGAAGCCACCTGGGTTGGCGAATTTTTTGTGGAAAAATTGAATTACTGATTCAATCTCTTTACTTGTCATATCTATTCACATTTTCTAGTTATTCTTTAATCAGTTTCATTAATTTATGTTTCTAGGATTATTTTCCATTTTGTCTGTTATTTAATTTGCTCATTGCAGATTTGTAGTCCTTCTTATTTCTATAGCATTCTTAAACATAATTTTGGAAACAGATTACTATTTCAGTTGTTGTTATTATTATTATTGGTATTTTACCAAATGCAATCTCTACATAGATTGCCAATACATAAAATAAGTGAAAAGGAAGCTCCTGGAAAAACTCCTAGAGTTTGGTCCCTTGTCCTCTGTGGACCCTCAGTGGAGGCTCCTGAGACCAACATTAAAGAAGTCAGCAAGTCACAGTAAACGAATTCCTGAGTAAGGACTAAGCATTGAGAGCATGTTTGTTTCTGATCAACCTACTGAATTTCAGTAGTATCCAGGATATTTTGTTGGGAGTCTAGGAGTCAGACATCTGGACTTGGGATACGTCTTTCAATCATCTCGCCAGATGTGAAAATTGAAGCAGCTCACTGAAGTTGTAAAGAAGAAAACACAGTCTTTCACAATCAGATCTAGGTGGTAAGTCTGGACTGTGTAAAGCAGGTCGGCAAAGTCAAAGGGCAAAGCAGAGGCATGTCCAGGAGTGGAGAGCACCCCAGAGAAAACAGTGAGCAATTTTGAAAGTGTCTTTGGATTCGATGGAGGTGCTGGGAACTGTCTTCATGCAATATGGTGTTTGGTGTGATCTACAATCAAATGTCACCGGTCAGTTGTCCCCTTAGGATGTACCTGGCCTCCTCTCTGACAGGAGAGGATCTCTACAGCTCCAAGAGGTCTGCCATTTCTGTTTGCTGCTTAAGCTGCGCCTGCTGCTCCAAGAGGCCTGGGGCTCACTTAGGAATCCAGCTCCTTATCACCCAACTGCTGTCCTTAGGGCATTATCTCTCCCTGGGTTTCAGCTGCTCCCACTGTGCATTTGCTGGAACAAAGATCCTTTTTTTGTCTTTGTGCCCAAAGTAGTTTAACCCAAAGTAGTTTAGAATAGAAATCTAAAGTAATGCTGCTTCCCCACATCCTAAATTATCTCACCAAAAGAAGCACATTTTAGAAATTTTTTGTTATTTATACTTATTCCAAAAAGGTTCTAAAAGTCTTTATATTAACCAGTACATATCTAAGCCATTGCAAAATGGAATGAATTGAAATGATCTTAGTAATGAACTTAGGATAACTCCTGTAACTGACACCCTATTAAAGCCCCCAGAGTCCTAGAATATGGATGGGGTAAAGATCTATTTTTTATTTTCGTTTTTGTTTATTTATTTGTTTTGCTATGTTTTTAACATGTAAAATACTGATTACTTTAGTTGCACCATTAATTTATCTGCTAAAGTAAAATTTTCCAGAGAAGTGTTTCTCAAATTTTAATATAAAAACAAATCAGCTAAGGAACATATTACACTGCAGATTATGATTCAGAGACTCTGGGACCTGATCCTCTGCAGTGCCAAGTAGATTCCAGAAGTTCACACATAACTTTGGAACCTTTATTACTGACTACCAAAATGGCAATTAGCGCTTTTTTTTTTCAAATATCAAGAGAAAATTGTAGCTCTAAAGTTAAAGATAATAAAAAGTAACTAGCAAATAATCCTGAATTTTAATTTCTCACTTAACACCCTTTTCATTCAAAAATGCATTTCAGGTTCTAAATATATATTTATCATAAGATTTTTAGGCATGGTTAGTACAAACGTAAAAGTCAGTAGGAATATCAAATTGAGATATAACATAGCTCAAATAGATTGTAACTACACCTGTAAGACAGAGTAGCAAGTGAAGAAAAGCTGTAATTTAAGAATCTAAATGAATCGGGAATATCAGAGATTAACAATGTCAAGTTCTCACTTAAGCACACTCTAGTTTTGTCTTTGGAAAGTGAGTGCCACTGTATTTGTTCAATAAAAGTCTACATACATTAGTGCAAAACCTGAAGTATATAGTTCAGAAATTCTATAGGCCAGACACTCCAGGGCTGTGTTCCTTTCGATATGCATTATATGAACAGAATTAATTTTACAAAACTGAAATTCAACTAGAGTATAGCTGCCACTGGTTCCCATTCTGAATTATCAAGCTTTCTTCATCTTTAATTGTTTTTCATACAAGCACATATCAGCCTCTCTTTCAGATGCAATCTGACAACCTCTGTTCTTTAATGGGATATTCAGTCTATTCCTATTTACCATAATGACTAACAGACTTGATATTAATCCTTCCATTTTATCTGATGATTATTTATTCTCCTTTTTGATTTCTTCTTTATTCCATTCTCATTTTTACTGAGATGGTCATGATTTTAATCATGAAATACCTCCGTTGACTTAGAGTTTCATTACCCCACTCTTATCAGTAAATTTCTTTTCTCTTATATAAACAGGCACACATTTTTTCTATTATTTGAAAACAAAATACCAAATATTCTGCTCCTCTTCCGATTTGTTCAATTAATCCACGAATTAACACGTCCCACCTACGAGGCCCGTCTACTTTATGCTGACATCTGATTGGCAGCTCTGATTTGGTAAGGATATAGATCATAGTGGCAAGAAAGCACAAATAAAGAGAGTGACAAAAATAAGAGTGGTCAAGGAGGGACTTGCTCTTCTTCAAAGGCCTGATCCCAGGAGAGGGCAAGAGATAACTGCTGTACGTCCTTGTCTCCTCCAGTTTCCTTGGGTTGGAAATTTCTATGGGTGAAGGCAGAACATATAACCTCCTATTCCAATGAATAGCTGTGCCCACAAAGATTAAGCAGCAAAACACCCATTAGATGTTTGGCTGATTCGATTAATAAATTTGGAGCTATGTCCAGAGAACAAGTTGAATCGGGGAGGTAAAGAGATGAGTCCTTCATCTGTCCCATGTTTTAAGCACACAGGGAACCTAAGAGGGAGAGCTGCCCTTTCCTTGCTGTCCTCCCTCAAAGGCAACGATCAAGATCAATGTCTGCAGAGTCTCGCCTCCTCATGAAATGCATCCTAATAAATCCTCTCATTTCAGCCTCTCTGCAGCAACCCTTTGGATAAGCTCTCCTTTTGTTTTCCATTCCCATCTCAAGTTACACATTCTCAAAGGTTAAATGCTTTACCCCTGTCACAGAGGCCAATGACTTGTTCAGTCAGTATTCCAATGAGATATCGGATTCAAAATCATGAGCTCTTTTCAGCATCTAACACCATCAAGCATGGTGGAGCTGCAGCCCCTTTGCGCTACAGTCTTGAAATCATGAGTGAATTCTTCTCCGAAGAATATTTACTAAATAATCTCACCGAGAAAAAAATAGCAGCTGGAATAGCGCACTGCTAACTCAATCACTTCCATTATTTACAGTGAATACAAGTAAAGTGGATGAATATTAAAAACATTGTTTCCTCTCCTGTTTTGAAGAGCTGTGAAGCACGCGTCCATGCTCCAGGATCAACATAGTATCCAATGTGCAAACTTTCCCCTTCACATTCAGAAAATATTCACTAGAAATTACTGATAATCCACATTTTTCCAGTCTTTATACTAGATTCCAATATTCCAATATTCTAATATTCCAATATTTCATTTGCTTCATAGTCCATTTAAAAAACTATGGTTTTCTTAACATACTCATGTGAATCACAAGGCTCAGAGAGATTAACTAAATTCTCCAAGGTCACACAGGTTAAAAGTTGGGATTTGATGCCAGGTTCAACCATTACAGCAACTTGTTCCTCCTTCTTTTTCTCCTCCTTCTTCTTCCACTGTGTGCAAAGCTCTTTCCAGCAACACCATAGAACGAGAAACAGTTTTGTTTCTGGAAAAGGAACTGAGATATAAAATGTAAAGCCAGATCTCAACTCAGACTAGTGAGAATCCTTTGTATCATAGACAGCATAACATATCAGAGAAATAGCCTGAATTTCAGAATTCTGTTTCCTAGGCCCATTTTATGAGCCTAGGAGAAACTAATTTAAAGATCACTGCCATCTGAATTACACCATGTGACAAGGTGTCATCTTGGTGACATGAGAATATTCTCTGCACAGAATTTAGGAGTTCCCAGTCCAATAGCTTTATTTAAATTTGCTTCTAGTAATGGAAGCTACAAGAGTATACCTGCTTCTTCCAAGAAGCAGAACTTGATCCCAGGCCACTCAAATGGCTTGTCACTTAAGTAAAACATTATCTTGGAAATGCTATCCACAGATGCCTAGTTCTGGGTTATTTATTTTATAATTTGTATATTCTGACATAAGTACTTCCTATGACCTTAATGCTCCCTTAAGGAATCTTTAAAAATATAATTTCCATAGGACTGTATCCATTCTTTTTTTCTGCTCATCTAGGGACCCATTAACTGGTAGATATGATGATCACCTTTGGAGCTAACACATGCACATCCCATTTCACACATGAGGAAACTGAGGCTCAGAGAAGTCCCACCATTTGTCCAACATCACCCAGTCCCATAGTTCAATGGTAAGAGCATATCTGATGTTGTAATCTAGGTGTTCAGGTTTCTGTTCCAGAAAGCTGTATTAAGGCAGTTTTTAAAGTTTTACGTAATATATATATATTATATAAATTATAAAATTATATATTATATAAATTATATAAATTCACAATATATATATAATATAAATTATAAAATTATATATTATATAAATTATATAAATTCGCATTCTTAACCCTGTAAGTAGAGGCTTACTATCCTCGTTTCACTGATGAAACAGTTGATAAACCTGTTTAAGATCATATTCTTCAATAGAGTCAACACTGGAACCCAAGCTGTCGAACATGAAAAGCTGCGCTCCTTCACCACTGTAAGCAAGCACATCCCAAGGTGCGAACAACTAATAATGAACGTCAAGGCAAACAACACGTGTCTCGTAGACCTTGGTCCCTGGTTGGTAGAGATTGCAATTAGGGGATCCACTAAATATGCTAGTTCGGGAGCATGGCTTGGTTTTCTAAGTTTATCCCCGGATATAAATAGAATTTCATCAATTACGTCTCTATACATCTGACAGCTGCAGCAGGAGCACCATCAGGAGGCATTGCGAACGCAGTAACTGCCTTTTTCCTGGATGCTCACAGCAGAGTACAATCTAACATGCACAGAGGAACAGGGACAGATGCCACAGACTCCTGGAACTCTCTCCTCTTTTACAGATAGTTAATTTCCTCCATATAACCCATTCCCATCACCTCTTTGCAGTCTTGCATGCTACCACTTTCATGACAACTTGAACTCCACTCCCTCAGTTACGAGACAGGAAAAAATGGGCCATTGACTTATTTACTTGCATGTATGGGTAAAAGAACTCAAAGGTGCACAGTGCAAGAGTGGGGAGTTATAAAGATCGATTGGTGTGATGGAACAGAATGCATGGATTTCTACCTTGGGACAGATATTGGACATTATTCCACCCCAGGCAATGGCACAAGAATGTTGTCTGACTTTACAGGTTCTCAAGCAGCATCAGTGAATTCCCACACTTTAGACTTTAACTAAAGAATATGAGTTAAGCAAATTAATCTGAGTTAGTTTATAAATAGGGATTGGGAGAACTAGATCAAAGCCTAGAGCCTGAAATTAAAAGTTGCAGGCACTTTCCTTCCTGGAGATAAATAGAAGGGGCATTCACCTATGGCGAGCCCTCACTGAAAGTTTTAAGTGAAGACAAGGGAATATTCAAAGTCAGGCATGATATCAAGAGAGGAAAAGGGATAGTAGGAACTGAAGGCAGGCCTGAAAGGAAGGCAAGAACCACCTTGTTGTAGTCAGCTGTTTCACGGCTGTGACTAAAAGGTTTGAACAGAACAATTGTAGAGGAGGAAAGGTTTACTTAGGGGCTCACGGTTTCAGAGGTCTCAATCCATAGATAGCAGGCTCCATTCCTCAGGGCTCCAGGTTAGAAGGAACATCATGGCAGAAGAGTGTGGCAGAGGAAAGCAGCTCACATGGTGATCAGGAAACAGAGCTGAGAGATCTCCACTGGCCAGATATAAATATATACCCCAAAGCCATGCCCCTAAAGTTCCACCTCCTCCAAGGGCACCCTATCACTTCAGTTGCCACTCAGTTGATCCCTTTCAGGGAATTAATTCACTGATTGGGTTAAGACTCTTCTTGCATTGTCTCACAGGTAAACTTTTGGGGGAAACCCTCATATCCAAACCATAACATGCCTTAAAAAGTCAAAAGTCAAAAGCCCTGAATGTTTTGCTGCTACAAGATGGTTAGTTTTCCAACACTCAGTCCACAGTTGAACCCTGCCATTCTTAGGAGATATTAGAGGGTCATGAGTGGCTATGTAAAACACCTATTTATTATCATTAGCTTGTGAAACTGTTGAGACTTTTTAAATTATTGTACTTTTTTGAACAAAATAAAAGAATCATTGATTGAGATAACATGAGCTATTAGGCCTCCTTTTACTAATCACTTGTTCTAAAGTGTTATGTCTGTTATACAACTTTATTGAACCTTAAATTTCCTAAGTTACACGGGCTTAATAACACCTGCATGGTTAGACACACTTTAGGAACAAAACCTAGTTCATCTGAGATAAAGAGGGGCTTGAGTTTTATTTGACCTGCAGCCTGAAGTGGTAAAGCCAACACAAACCAGACTTTGTTGATAGAAGTGAAGACGCCAGGTCCTAGGAAGAGTGGTCTCACTGTACTCAGCACTGCTTAGAGCACATTGCAGGGATACCTTTCACTCAGTCTCACACAGTCAGAGGGACTTTAATAAATGGCTGCACATTAGCCACTTTCAGGAAGAGATCAGGTCTAATGTGCCTTGATCCCTTACAACTCCATACACAGTAACCTGTAGTTAGTAAAAGCTTGATTAATGCTTACTGGGTGAATGAGTGAACAAATGATTGCAAAGTGATGGTAGAAAAGGTACAAATACAGAGGCCACATTGGGGAATAATAAGTAAAATATTAGTTTTTTTTCCAGAAATATTGTGCATTATTCCAGAAGGTTGGAACCCTGACAGATGGATGGAAATTGTAACAAACAAGATATGTCTTGCCATAAAAGAGAGTTTCACAATAATTAGAGCTGTCTGTAGCTGAATGTGGGCACCAGTGAAATGGCCCTGGAGGTGGCCAGCAGCAAGGGAAGGTCCACGGCTCAGAGTTGGCAGAGGGGTTATCATGCTGCATGGTGACTCTACCTACATAAATGCTTGGGTTTTTTTTCCACTGATAAACCTATGAATTTATGATAACCAACCAGAAGGTGTAAAAGTAAATATAAACATAAAACCTTGATATTTATGCCAGCATATCACTGGGAGAAGTTTCTTAGGAGTATTATGTGCACACACACAAATACATTCGTGCCTTTTCTTAGGAAACTTGTATTTAGGTGAATGGCTTGGAAATTATTTACAATCTGTCCATTGGCAGGAAGAGAGAATTAAAGAGTGAGATTCCTTTCACTTGGTGTTTGAATTTATGAAAGAAAGTCTTTTTTGTGAAAACACAAGTCATGGTCAGCACTGATAAAGATATCATTGGGACACCTGTCACAAGCTCCCACCAATTGGATGCTAGAACACACATCCTACTCTGTAGCTTCATGTTCCTTAATTCAGTGCTGGTCAGTTTGTGTCTAGGCTTGTGGCCAGTTTTTTCTAAGTACCCACTTATTTCTCGGTGCCTAACATTGACTGAACAAAGGGTTAGACTGAAAATCTCACCAAGTACTTGACCAAATAGGAAATTCTGCACCCAGACCTCCCAATCAGTTGGTGCAGAGGGAGCAGGGAGCACCTTCCTGGAACCGAGGGAGAGTGGACAGTTAATACCATGCTGGTCAATGCAACTTGAAATTTGATAGGGATTTCGTATTTCTACTGACCGGGAAAAAATGATAACTTGTTTATTAGCTTTTATTTGTTTACTTGTTTTATCATTTATGACCTATGTTTATATGTGGATGCATAGGTAGATAACAAAGAAAACACCTTTCATAAAACCCAGTTTCAGACTTTTAATTATGATCTAATAACTGCTCTACTAGATGTACCAAATAACATTGCAATTAAGGTTCACTTAAGGGTTGATACCTGCCAGGCATTTAGCATGTGATAGCTCATTTAATCACAACAACATTTCTCTGAGACAAAGCCTATTATAATTCCTATTTGATAGATAAGTATTTGAGGCTCAGACAATTCAGAAAAGTATATCAAAGAGTCTCTTTCCCTTATCCTCCCACGAAACCTCAAACAGACTTGTGTTAGGCTATCAGTCAAGATAAATGCAAGGAAAGAAGAACCAACTCAACAGACAGAGCCATTGCTAATGAGATGAGAGTATCAACAAAAGTTTCTAATTGCTCCCAGTTATTGAGGACAGGGTCAGGGATTGATTCCCAGGAGAATAACATCAAATTGAATGACTGAAAGATAAATTGTGGTTATCTAGGTCAGTTGGAGAGAGTAACAGGGAACAGCCTGGATGCAGAGGAAAGCCAGGACATGGGAGGGGTAGAGTTCACAAAGGGAAGAGTATGGGAAATTCTAGAGTGTGTGTGTGTGTGTGTGTGTGTGTGTAAGTATGGAGTGTGGAAAGACACAAATGAAGACAGTAAGCTGGGGCACAAGAGCCTACAGGATGTTAAATGTTATATAAAGGAGTCTCAGCTGTTTTTCTAAGAAGTTCAGAAGAATGTCTTTAAGCCAGTGAACAGATTTGCATTTTCCAAAGATCATGCTAATTACTATGTGAAAAAGAGCGGGTCCAGGAGGTAGCCTGGTAAAATGTGTTATTACAATAATCTAGGGGAAACATGGTCTGGGGCCAGATCGAGGCAGTGACAATGTAAATGCAGAGGAATTTGAGAAATGTATGTGAGGCAAAATTTGTAGGACTTCTGTGTTGCATGAAAGAAACCAAAATGTCAATGGGGACACCAAAGTTGCTGCTTGAGCAAATGAGCTTTAGGAGAGAAGAGACTCCAATACTGACACCAGAACATCTCCAGGCCCAGGAGAGGCTGGAGGACGTGACTGCAATGGCTCTGATGTGTATGGATGGGACATTTCCACAGAACTACTTGGCAGAGCAAGGCCAGCATCTGAGAAGAAAGACTGGTTTTTACTTAGGAGAAGGGATTTTTAATGGCGGTGTCTGAAAGACAGTTGGGACAGTGATTGGAAGTAATGACAAGAATATTGAACTGGTGGGTCCTGCAGTAAAAGACAGGGAGAAAAAGCTGAACAGAGAAGGAAACTGGTGGTATGGTTAAGTGAGGGGGTGCCATTGGTGAAGGGTCTTATGGGACTGAAGAATGAAGGTAATTGTAATAACAAAACCATAAGGATGGGAAGTTGTGTCCAGAGAGGACAATTAATTTAGGATCTTAAGAGGTGATACAGCTGTTCCAGATGGTGACCATCAGCTGGATCTGGGTGACTAAAGTGAAGTGTAGACAAACCTCATTGGAGACAATGAGGAGAAGGGATTAATAGCTATCCAAAACCCAGCTACATTATATTTTGCAATGTCAGCAATAAGGAAATGTTTTTTTAAAAACAGCACATTTAAGGAGAAAGAGAATATGTGAATGAAAGGAACAGTGTAAGGAACAGGTATACACAAAATGTAGCAATGCCCATTGAGAGAAAAGAAAAGAAAAGGTAGAGAATAGGCATAAAAGGAATTTTCAATCGAGCCAGTGTGTAATCTGTTCTGTTCCTTGGAGTCCATATGATGAAAGCATGTTACACAAAGGATGAGATTCTATAAATATGTAAGAAACAAAGTGAACTAACCTCTTCCATGAAGTCCAAAGCAGACCCATTATAAAGCATGTGTTTCTCTATAGAGACAGTATAGTATCTAAAATGTGGATTAAATGTGTTCACCCTTGTGTTTTTTATTCTTTCTTTTTCTTTTTCTTCTTGGTGCTGGGAATTGAACCCAGGGGTGCTTTACCACTGGTAAAGAGCTACATTTCCAGACCTTTTTATTTTTATTTTGATACAGGGAGCCTTGAGCTTGACATCCTCCTGCCTCAGTCCCCTGAGTCACTGGGATTATAGGCACACATCACCATGCTGGACCTTACTTATTCTATTTTCTAAGATGAAATTTGATTTGAAAATTTGTAAACATTTCCCAAACTGAGATATTTAAGAAGTTCAACCATATTTAGTTTATATGGGGTATAATATATAAGAGTTCTGATATGAAAACCAAAATGGCGGTGGTAATACAATGGAAGAGAAGTTAGTAAAACATTCTCCTAATAAGAATCTCAGTCCAGCTCAAATACTGGAGATAATGCAGCCATGGTTCCTGAGAGCTGGGTCCCACTACCAACTTAGAGCTTTCATTACTCTGTTAATTCCTCATCAATATGCAAGTATTTACCATGGGGCAGACTTGAAATGGGTAAAAGTGAGATGGAGAGGAATATGATAATCTAGGCTACATCTAAGTTTGCTGGCTCCTGTTTCTAAGTAATAAAGTGTGGTTCTCCAGTACACCTATTAAACTCTCACAGAATATAAAATAACATAAAATAATAAAATAAAAAAGGATGAATTCTTCTTTTCAAAATGTTTCCCAGTTTGCAAACCCTAACCTCTGCTTGTGGTATTGTTTGCTGTCAGGCTATACAGAATTCACTGAGGCCAGCACCCTGGCAGTGGAGACAGGAGTTCCTTACAAAGAACAATGGTAGGCACCCCTCTGTTCATCTTCCTCCCTGAGTCCCTGAGAGTTTTGCATATTTCTACCAACAAAATGTTTTGTTGATTTAGTTGTAACTGGAAGTTGGAGCTAATTGACATGTGTGGGTTTAAGGACAAATTCCAGTTGAGAAGTTATGAGATTTTTCAGTTTCCCTCTAGAGGAAAACATGTTCCAGTCCTTCAAAAGTCTTGAGCTTTCTAAATAATATCCATGACATAAAGTGAGATCAATATGCCCAAATTAGCTATCATTTCAATTTAAAACCAATCAGTCAATTCAGGGGAGGTAAATTAGTCACATCAATGATTCATTATAGTCTCGGCATTTGAAAATTGGCCAGACTTTTCTCAGTGAATTATTCAGTAAATTAATCGGATGGTATGCATGTACAGCCTTGGTTAATTAATCCCATTCAACCTGAGACTGATAATGCATGATTGTACTTTGTGACTCTAAGCACATTACTTGACTTTGTCATTTCTGCTTTGTAGTTTTCTTTCCCTAAACTATAGAAATAAGCCTTGCCTTAGCAATACATACCTCTGACCCTTTTCTGCCAAACTAATTTTTATATGAATGAAGTCAATATTGTAGTAGAAGCCTGTAAGTGAATTAATGGTGCCAGCAACCCCTGAAGGGTTTGGAAGTCATACTCTACATATAGTGTGGATACTGGAGTGGAAACATCAATATCTGTCTCCAGTCCTCTAAAATTGTAGAACCACAACTCCTTCTGTGCTCAGAAATTATCCAATTATCTAAAAGAACCAATGTCCTTCTTGAAGAACTAAAAGCACCCAAGAAACTAATCTGCCATTCACTTAGCAATGTCTACTTCTTTATAATAACAAATGTTTGCATATAATTTACAGTTTACCAAAACCTGTTATTTGCATTTTCTCCTCTATTCCCCTTAAGTAAAGTAGGTTTGATTAATATTTCTATTTGATAAATGAGGAAACAGGTTGAAAAATCCCATTGCTTCTTAAAACCATCCAACCTATCTTCAAGGTAGCACTTGAATCAGGAAACATCGTGTTCCTTTTCTTCAATAACTCTGTCTTATTTCCTTTATTTTTAAGGGGCTTTTTCTGATTCCGTTCATGGGATGCTCCAGGTACAGGTCACGATGCCCCTTTTGAAAGTGAGGGGGATGAAATCATTCCCAGTTGTGTACTATCTTGAATGCCTGCAACCGCCTCCACCCTCAAAGAGCCTTGCTCTACCTTTCTTAAGTAAGCGGGCTGACAGTGTTTATTCCTTTACTAACCACTATAATTTGCAGTAATGAATAAAAACTGTAATTGTTTTTTGTTCAGGTATAACCCTGTCCTTAGATGCTGTTTTATGAATCTTTTGCAATCAACTGGAGAGTAGGTGAGCTGGAAATTGCCATTTCAGTGATTGCATAATCAATGGAGAAAAATGGTATGAACCAGGCAAGGAGACTAACAATTGAAACAATAATGAAATGAAATAAAGGGAAGAGGTGGTGAGCAATTTCATGTGTATTTTTGGAACCCTGGTGCAAGACAGGAGAATGAGTTAGGCGGGAGAGGAAAGGAGTTAATCTCAGAATTCACTTGTCATGTTTGGGGATCATTTACAATAACAGCAAGACTTTTCATTCAGTCCATTAACATAATATTTAATGATAACCAGCCCTGTTTTGGCATAATGCCCTACCAGTCTTGATAAGCATAATACCTCATTTGGAAAATAGTTTTGAGAAATAATCCTGATGTGGGGGACAGTGAAATATAAATGGCAATGAAAGGCATTAACAGTCAGAACCCCAAATCTGCCATCTACAAATGTTTTGTCATTTCTCTGGACTTCAGCTCTGTTCATAATACCCACTTCACAGCATTGTTCTGACAAGCAAATGCCACCAAGGTGATAAGCACTAGGATGCACTCAGAAATGGGAGCTGGTCCTTAGGTGTTCAACAAAGTGACCTTTTAATAGGTCTCCAGTCTTTGGGGAAAGAGATAGCTCAGCTGCACTTGCTATGGATATCAGCTGAGACAGAATCTGTCCTCAAACCCAGAGAAATGTTTTGTCACGAACTCCCAGAGAAACTGAGAGATTGCTTTCACAAGGTTTCCAAAGAAGTTTTTTCTTCTGAAAATGGATTTCTTTGAATAACTTTTTTTCCTGTAGAAATAGAAAACTGATATACTGCCACCTTGAAAATTAACTAGGCTAATACATTATTTATTTTATTTTTATTTGGAAATTTTCAATCAGAAAGACGCCAGCTACAAAGAAGATGCTCAAAAACATTTATCATACAAATTAATAGAATAATCTGCTTTGTATTATGAAATTATTTGGATAGATATTGAATACTCATTGACTTAGACATTTTGTCAGGAATTTCATATATAATAAATGCATTACTTATAAGTTGATTTTCTATGATATAAGGTATAAAAAGGAGTTTCCCACTTCAATTCTAGGTTTCACCCTTTCTTTTCTCTTCTACATCATAATGATGAGTTAATAGATCTATAACAATTCCAAAATAACATTTATTGTGCCTTAAGCCTCACAGTGAACTTGTCAGACTATTTCATTCCACACCACAACTCTATGAGACAGGTGTCATTACCACCCATTTCACAGAGGATGAAATTAAAACTTTAATAAATTAATAATATGTATGTTAAGATTGCAATTATTTAAAATCCATTAGCAGTTTTGTAATAGTAATGATGCACATTTACGTGTTTCAGTTATCTTTTTATAAATAGTATCCATGAACTGCCTTAAGTTCTAGTCTCATTCTTATTAAGAATAATACTTTAAGTGGCAAAGTTTTTAGCTGCCTAATAAGCTTTACCAAGGGCCAGATATTCTGCACTTCAATAGCAGCTCCACTCCCACAGTGAGGACAAAGAAGAGACCTTTTACATGTCTTAAAATTAATTCCCACCCACATGGAGTGACAGTTCTGTGAGGTGGGATGAGGAGAGTTCAGTGAGGGGACCGGAAAAAGGCAGAGGGTCACAGTCCCCTCAGGATAGGGAGCAAGATCTACTACCTTCATATTTCTCCAAGCAATACTTCTGTTCCTGCTTGATACATTGAGATGGGTAAAGGAGCACTCAGGTATAGTTGGAAATTAATGAGCAATAGATATAAGGACATTTTTCTCTTCTTATTAAAATTAATATGCTAAATTGCAAGTCACTGATTTAAAAACGTGCTCTAACTTACTGAAGAAAAAAGCCTTTCACAGATTTTTATCCTTTAAATATTATTGTCAATAAATTACTTGTAAAACATGTCAAAAATCAATGGAACTACAATAGGGAATCTAAGATAACTTATGGTATATACCAATATATTTTGTTTGTATTGGCCATATGTAGGATGAAGATGAGTCAAAATACCACTATTTTTTTCCTTGACAGCATCCAATATTGAAGAGTAAATATTTAGACACATCTTGCTTAAAGAAAGCCATAAAGCTATGGAAGAAGAAGGGGTTAAAAACTTCCAATTATATTTATATAATATCAAAAAATATTGTTCACATTAAAAAGACTCCTTTAGAATATTTCTCTTAGAAAGGTATGAAAAATTAAGGTCTGTGTTTTAATCACATTTACATTGTGAAGACAAAATCGTAACAGTTACTACAACAAAAATGAGTAATCGTTAGACAGTTATTCTTAACTTTATTTAAAAAATATTTACCTATAGGGATAGTTATTTTAATATGGTTGTGATATATTTAGAAATATGGGAATATTATGGATGACCATTTAGGAATTTGGTGGAATCTACTTAAAAAGAACTACTTCTTTTTTTGCATAGTGTCTACTAAGTTTCCTTAAGGCTTTTGCTAAACCACATTGATGAGAATATTATAGATTGTATAAAGGAGAAAAGATAAATAAAGAAATAAAGGAAAAGACAATTGAACACATAGAACAGGCTTTTTACCGAAAGAAAATTGACTAAACTGAGACATGTCATCGACAGGCGGTAACTACTTGCTAAGTGCCTTCTGCAACCCATACAACTCACCACTTACTGCTCTTCTTTCAAACCAGTATGTGTGTGAAGATATTGCCCGAGGATGCAAATAAATCAGTCAGCACACTATGGTAGAAAGAAACATGGGTTTGAGTCCTGGCCTTGATAGAAACTAGTCCTATAGCTTCAGGCAAGTTACTTAATTCATGTTCAGATCCTTAGTTTCCTCAAAGACAAATGAGTGGAAAAATAGTATCTAATTTCTAGAAAGCTTTTATCCATAGACTACACGGTCAAGTATAAATACACAACAAGCACTAAATAAATATCCCTGTCTTTTGGTTGATTTTGCTAAGATATTAATAAATATATAATTATATTAGACATACTAGATATTATATTTACTATGGCCTTAGTTCTATGAACCAACAAAACACTACTTTTATCCATATCATTGTTAAAATCTAGTTGTTAATTTGCTGTATAAAATCAATTTGCTCCTCAAATAAATAACTTAGGAATATTGTAAGTAAAACTTTTTGTTTCGTTCCTTCTTTAACTAAGGCTATTTGAATGGAATTGATGAGAAATAACCAGTTTTCTCTAGAAGTGACAGAAATCACACAAGGTCAACTCCACTACTCAAGAGTAGAATTTCTATATTGAGTCAACCAAATTATGAAGTAACAATTTAAATATTGGGCCCATTAAATTATGAAGTAGCAAGTAAAATTAAAATGCCATTTGGAATGATCATGGAGTGGCAATAATTTGAATGATTTCATTTGGTATCAAAATGGTCTCTCTCCTACACACACACACACACACACACACACACCAATAAATTTAAGGAACTACACCAAAACATAAGAATGATGCAATCAGAAGTCAGAAACAATTCAGCACTAACAAAACATTAGTGGCCCTGAGAAACAGCAACAATGACAAGTCAGACACAGAGAGGACGTGTTGGCAGTTTTAGCCGCACGTGAGTATCCACCCACACACCTCCAATCATGTTCCTTTTCAAGTCCCACCTTAGTAAACATGGAAGGTTTTATTCTGGAAATCTCAGTGGTAAAAAGAGATTCACAGTCCTCACATCTTACAAAGGTGACAGGTGACAGGTGTACCAACTGAGCCAATAAAGCACTCAGTGCTTTCATATGAGGACCTTAGAGTTCTGAGAGATGATCCAAAATCCTGACAGAGAATCTATCTTATTGCAACAATAATGACTTGACTTCAATGCAAACTTCCAGGAAAAAAAAAGGAAGCACTAAGCTCATGTACCCAGAGAATGTTACTAATTTACTCTGTTAATCAAAACCATAGGTAATTAAAATCTGCTGAGTAGTTACCAAGTAATGGCACTATATACCCAGGAACTGGACAGCACTTTAGATATTAAGGACAAAATTATTATAGGGATGTCTTTTTGTGTGCTCTAATTACCTAAACAATCTAAATACAATATTGCCTTTGCTTTTTTTTCTTAAACTTCTTCCCTGACTATAGTGCAAACTTGATCTCTTAACTTGGCTAAAAAAACAAAACAAAACAAAACACATTTTCCAGTATTCACCCAAATACTGAACATAAATGAATTTTTGTGTGTGTAGAGATACATATGCATACATAAAATATATTATATATGGCTTACATATTGTGTATATATATATATATCTCTATATAAATTTATCTTGAACATAATTTTCTTCTGTACAAAATGGTTTTAGTATTTTAAAGTCAGTCTTTCTCTGACAAAAAAGGTATGCTAGAATGGAGTTTTCCATGAATGTATGTGATTTGTGTCAGTTCCATAAAAGATAGGATATAAACGTATGCTTGAGTTGAAGAAGGACGTACCTCTAAAACAATGTGCTTAGACAGGTTTGCAAATAAGCCTCTATGTAAACGTGCTCAAAGTGCCAGAGAAGTCAAGGATGTGTTTATTCTGCCAGTGTATACGTGTGGACGTTCATGAATGGATGCACACATTAGGGTTCTTCTTGGGATAAAGTTTATCCTAAGTGTGGAGCTGACCTCTGGAGGTGAATTTTTTGCATTCAAATCCTTGGGCCAATATTTATAAGCAGTGTGACCTTGAGCAAGTGATTTGAACTTTCTTTGTTTTAGTTTAATCATCTATAAAAAGGGCATAAAATTGTACCTGCTTCACTAAGTTACATTGAGGGTTAAGAAGAGTAACTTTTTAAAAAGCTGGGACCTGGCACATTTTAAAAAAAGTAATCAGTAAATATTATCGTCTGGTATTCTGTCCTCAAAAAGGAGTACATATCTGTACAAAATAACTGGATGTGTTGTGAATGGGTCATAAAACAAGATTGTTTATGTCTCTGTATGTGTTATTGTCTTCTTTTTCCCCCTACAAATACTGACATGTATGCCACGAGAATAAAATAATAATAGTTGGAAGCAATTATTGAGCCCAGAAACATCCCTGAGTCAATGAGATGAAATTCCAGTGGGATTCCTGTGTGCTTCTGGCTGATCAGCATGTTAAGCATATTATTATACAATTAGCACACAAAAAGATGGAGCAGAAAATCAAGGCAAAGGCTTGTCAACTCCTTGGGAAAACAAACTGGAAAATTCGTAATTCAAAAGAATTTTAAAATCTCTCTGTTGTTCTATGCAGTTGTAAGTGGGTGATAAGTCATTTCAAGTTCTGGGTCTATTAATTCACTCTCACCTATATTTTAGAGATGCAGGCTTATCTTCAATCCTGCAAGTATATTCTCTCATATTCATTTCACATCTTCCTTTCACTAACGTGAAAGATTTGGATACCTTGCGAATTGATTTTCTGGTTATGCTTTCAGAGGATTTTTATAAATAAGATGATTTCAATTTCCAGATGAACAGACTGATTTTGTTGGAAATTCAACCTTGAATGTCAGAATAGTCTCATTCATTTTGAACAAGTCGTAACACCTGATTATTGAAAACTTACCCAGTGCACAGAAGTACCCTGCCAGGGTTAAAGAGAAGATAGAGAACCCTTCAAGAGGTCTTAGGCTGCTCCATTTTGCCTGAGCAAAAGGGAGAGTGGCCTCACCCCTGCCAACCAGCCGCTTCAGCTTCCCACTTAACAAACCTATAAAATCTTTACCACTCTCTATATCCAAAAACCCAATGTATAAATTCTATCATAATTATATGGTATAAATATGAATTCATTTATGAATAAACACAGTTACTTATGTCCCATCTTTCTGTCTTTAGTCCCAAAAATGTTAAAATGTTGAGGATGTATTGCCTAGTACTTAGGTGTAAGCACCCTGCAACTGGCCCTATAAATTCACAGGTGTTTGGTCTTAAGCACACTATTCAAGACTCAATTTTCTTCTCTCCCCCAAAAGAGGATGATGACTCAAACAGTCATCTCACACCATTTTTTTTTTTGACTTATAAATAAGAAAGCAAATATAAGAGTTTCAGGAATATATGAAGTTTTCAAACATGTAATACCTTTTATTTTCATGATTCCCCATGTCTATAACACTTTTTTACTATCTCCCAGCTACTAAACTGATAATAGGGCTTCAATCATAAACTCAAGTAATTCCTTTATAAATCCTTCCTGCCACCTCCAAGGAAGTCAAGCATGTTTGGCCTAGGGAGAGATGAAGATGCACCCCACAGAAAGGCAGAAGGAGGCTGGTGGTGGAAACAAGAACTGGGTGAAGGATGGAATAACTCAGCCCTGCACCAGAGCTTGCTGACTTCTGCTTCCCCTCTCAATGGGCACCTTAGTCCAGAAGGTGGACTAATCTTCTGCTTAGTCCAGAAGATTGAATTTGTAGAATGGAAAATAGAAATGAGGAAATTTTTAAATGGAACTTGAGACTCTTCATTGTCTTTTTCTCTTTTTTTTCATTGGCCTCATAATGCCTATTTTTAAATACCTTTGGCTGAAATAGAGTGTATTGTACAAACATATTACACAGGCTGGGTCTAGGCTCAAGAGAGACATAGTGTGGCACTTTCAATTTCATTTTTAAAAGTTACTCTTTCCTGGATACAAAAGAATTGGAGATTTAGGGTGGAAAGTGAAGATGAAAATATCTCTTGCACAAATCAGAATCTCCATGTGTTGCCTCTTGATAACTAGAGTGACAGGTAAAGGGAAGAGCTTGGGATATTTTGCACAGACACCCATCAGACTGAGTGATCCATTCCCAGGTGGATTAGGACACCACCTGGGAATGATGGTGGTGATCCAATCCCAGGTGGATTTCAAGACAATTGGTCCTAATTGGTGGCTAGGGAGAAAGTGAAGCAAATGATGTTCCTGTCTTCAGTTTTATGAAGTGGCTATGAAACTCTTGTGGTCCTCAAGTCAGGAAATTTTGGATTCAAGATTTTTGTAGTCATCTAAGCATTCATGTGTGAGGACAAGAGAAAGATACAGAGACGCATGCACTGGCTCAGGAAGTATTAAGCTCATTAAAATTAAACTAAATGTTAAAACCATTTTCAAGAAGTGGAATCAGAGGAAAAGAACTTAGAAATCAATCCTGCTATATGAAAACTTGTGATCATAGAAACCAATGACACAAGGAGTAGAAATCACTGTACAGTATTAGGAATTGATTTAAAATATTGGAATAAAGGAAAGCAAATATACATACATATATATATAATGAAATATAAAAATTAACAGCAATAATTTAACTCTTTCATATTACATCACCAAAAATCTAAAATTGAGTGTGAAATCAATGAATGCTAATTAAAATAATTTATCTGAGGATGTTTCTGATAGTTGCCAGAAAAATAAAGAATGATGAAACATAGTTTTTTTAAGTAAAATTAAGAACTAATTAAATTTTAAAGTGGATAATCTTCAAACCACTATTTTGAGGAAGAGAAAGAGAATGCATTACACAATGCATAAATAAGAGGAAATGAAACATAAAGGAAGTACAAAATAAAGCACAGAGAGAGACAGAGAGAGAGAGAGAGAGAAAAGAAATAAGCTACCAATTTAAAAGCCAAAACTGAAGAATCAAATAAATAATTTCTAATTATAAAACACTTAAAGGAACTATCCTAAACAAAAGAGCAGAGAAATTTTTAAAATAAAAGGATAGTAAATGAGGGGCCTGGGGATATAGCTCAGTTGGTAGAGTGCTTGCCTTGCATGCACAAGGCCCTGGGTTCAATCTCTGGCCCTGGAAAAAAAATAAAAGTAGCAAATGTCTACCAGGCAAATGAGATGGAAGAAATAGGAGATGGCAGTAGAGTTTGGGATAAATGGGAATTGCAACCAATATGCATTCAAGACAACAGAAAAATAACCATAATTATGTGTAAAATTCAAAATACGCTTAAAAAAAGAATTTAGTTAGAATTTGACCCAAATATAGTTTCTGCAAGGTACAAAACTGCAGTGACCACGCAGGCACATTTGTTTTACAAAAAACAAGGATGAAGAGAAATGAATAATATAATGCATATGAGAAATGAATATGTGTGATGTATGTGTGTCGGGGGCTGCCCAGGTGTGTATATTCGTGTGTGTGCATATCTTGGTCCCCAGTAAAGAAAAGAATTTCAATTATCCTACTAAGACTAAAACTGAGATCATCTAAAAAACAAATGTCATAAGAACACATTCTCTGGACAAAATTAAATTAAGAATTGATGAGAAAATTTTAAATGATGACCACCTAAGCAGCAAACACCCAGAACTTGAGATTTTAATAATTAAAATAATTATCAGGCCAAAAAGAAAACCAAACAATAAATACTACTATTTGTGTTGAACATTTGATTTTGCTGCCACTATTCTACACACTTTAGAATACATTATCTCATTTAATCTTACCCAGAACTATAAGTTAGTATATTTAAATTATACATGAAAAAAAGTAGCAAAATTTCCTTGCAGATTATGTGTGACACAGTCAGAATTCAAACCTAATCCCATTTCATTTTATGTTTTCATTTTTTTAAATTTATTTGTTTTTTATTTTGCTTTTATTCATCAGGCTACATTTTAAACCTTCAGATGAGACCAAAGCAATTGTAGAAAACAAATCCATGGCTCTAAATGTTTTCAATATTAAACAAAGGATGAAAGATGAAGTAAGCATTCAATTGAAAAAAGTTTATAAGAGAGAGAGCGAGAGAAAAATCCCTATGGAATCATAATGAAGGAACTAAAAAAAGTCACAAAATTATGAGAACTCTTACTAAAAAGCATGAGAAAAACAGAAAATTAGGAAAATGAAAATAAAGCAAATTTGCAGAAAAATCAATTTAACAGTCTTTTGCACAATTATTTGAGGAAATTGTATTTTCACTACAAAGATAACTAATAGGAAATCCATTATTTATCAAAATCAACAAATAAACACGTACAAAATGTAAACAAACAAATGACTTAGAAAATGTAATGAGTCGCTTTTAAAATTTCTGTAAGAACTAATTTGCACTTTTACCTAAAGCTTTAAAGAAACGGACATTCAAATATATATGATCAATTTCATTCTGTAGAAATTCTTCAACAGCGTAAGGAAAAAAGAGAAGCCACCCATTAATTTTACATATGTGACTCTGCTGTAGATATGAGTGAAATATAATACAAAATTAAAAACAAACACTTCATCTGAATCTCACTGGTAAAAGTTGATGCAGAAGCTTTAATGAGCATCAGTGAACAGAATTTAACAGTACAATAAAGGAGTAATATATCAGGACAATTAAAAGCAAGAATTAAGAAATGTGTTAAAATTAGGGAAACTAATAATATTATAACACACAATCTCAGTAAGAAAAATATCTTATATATGAGACATTCCCAATACCCCAAAACTTTTGATAAAAGTCACTCTAACATATAAAACACCTACCTTAAACCAAACCCCAATGCCATATTACTGTTGAAAGACAAATGGAATTTTTATGAAATCATCACAAAATGATTTGTTTCAATTTACTAAATATCACAGTAGTCCCCCCTGTCCATGGTTTCACTTTCCACTATCCCAGTTACCCATGGTAACTCCAGGGTAGCTATGGTCTGGAAACATTAACTGGGAAATTGTAGAAATAAATAATTCATATGTTTTAAATGACTTTTTCCAACACATTGTGGAATGTGTTATTTTATTATTAGTTATTTTTGTTTATCTTTCTGTGCCCAATTTTTAAATTAAACTTCATCATTGAAAAATTTAAATAGGAAAAAACATAGTGTTTATGGGGTTTGGTACTATCTGCAATTTCAGGCATCATGGAGCATTCTGAACTCTGTGGAGAAGAGGGGACTACTGTATTAGACAGCAAAAAACAAAGAGATGCTAAGTTAAAATAAAGAACATATTAATTATAAACTGAAGAACATTTTTCCATTAGTTATGAACAATATGCTGACATACCAACTTTAGAAGTCCAATAAATTGAAATTCTAGAAAAAAAACAATTGTTTTATATGCTAGACTCCCCTATTGCTAAAATTCATTGAACAAATAATTAAAATTCACAAGTTAATATTCCAATTATGCCTCTATCATTTCTAATCAGCTTTTAAACAGATAAATCTTTTTACACTTACTTTCATTTTAATAGAGCACAGTGTGACACGTGTTTTAATCATATCCACAAAAATAACATTTGTTTTAATGAAGAGGTGTGACGTTTGTTCATCCCCATTTTTGAAAGAGGGAAGAGTGAGCTTTCTTTTGAAGGAGGTGTGCTTACACACTATGGATGATGCCAGTTTAGTTCCTGGGGAGATGGAGTTGGAAGTGTCCGCTGCTTGTGAACAGCTCAACAGCATGGAGTCCTCCAGGTTGGTGTACCTCTAAACGTGACCCACCTGGAGATCCATGGTGTCGAACAATGAACTTTCCAAACAGGCCAGGCCTCCATACAGTGAGGGGGTTTCCTCTTCACCATCGATGGTTGAAGAACACAGACCGTACCTACTCTAACCCAAATGAGTTTCTGTCATTAGTCTTCTCGGTCAGAATTTCCTCCATTCGTTGGCCATTTCTGGCTTATTATTTAAGCTTCTGGCTATCATATTTATTTGCAGACTCCAGATTAATCCCAGCCTTGGATATTTTGCCTTTGGTTAAGAAAAACGAACAAGAAAACTGGCAAAAATTGGCAAGTAGTATCTGTCTTACCGTAATGGTTCAAAGAGTACAAAATTGTTTTCCATAAGGCTGCAGTAGGACAAACATTAAATTGAACTAGGTACCAAATATCTATATCTTGCTATAGAATTTCAAGATTCAACATCTATAGATCTTATTGAACTTATCTATACTTTCATGATAGAGAAAGGATGACTAACAGTCATGTATAAAACTAACCTGGGATGGTACTGCAACCAATTTTTAAGGATCTAATTGTTTATGATTTACCTTTCCACATTAAGGGTTGTCCTGGTCCCACAATCCCAATCTAAGCAGCTCCGTCCTTGCTGTGGTCTGCTTCTGGGGCTTCTGAGTGTTGAGTTTGGACATCATTTTCTGCTTTGTCTGTTTCTGCTATGCCTCTCAGTTCCCCACAGGTAAACGCAATGCCTGCTTCAGGGCCCTGAAACTATGTTTTTTCCAAAGAAAGTGCCAGTGCTGGACTGATATGTATGAAAAGTATCTGCATATATGGTGTGAGTTCCTGAGATCTGGCAAGGATTGCACTTAAATACTTGCATCCCCCTACTTTCAATTTCTAGGATGTTTATAACTGTCTGTTAGTTTTCAGTTAAAGAAAGAGAGAAAAAATTAAAATATGTATATCCTTGGCTACGAGGATAGCTCAGTGGTAGAGTACTTGCCT
Organism: Glaucomys volans; assembly: GCA_020662805.1. Classification (NCBI taxonomy): domain Eukaryota; kingdom Metazoa; phylum Chordata; class Mammalia; order Rodentia; family Sciuridae; genus Glaucomys; species Glaucomys volans. Next base: position 53,205 of record JAJEJO010002904.1, read on the forward strand.
AACATGCATGAGGCCCTGAGTTCATTTCCAAGCATTGCAAGAAAACAAAGAAACCAACCAACAGAAACAAGCCCAATGCATATCCTTAGATGACATCACAGCTTACTTTCTTACTTCTTATGAAGTTGCTACCTAAATCCAAATTCTAGAAACCCATATCAATTATTGCGTCTGAGAATAATTCTGATTATTTTAGTAGCTGATAACTCCCTAAAAATTAGATAGACGGTAATGCAGGAGGGTAGATGATAGAAATATATACCATAGAAAGATTGACAAACAGCCAAAGTTTAAAAAGATGATAAGTCATAGTATGAATGATAGTACTTCCTATTATTATCTGAGAATAGGCTTTGGTGCAGGGAAATCATGGAGTCTGATAAAATCCACAGAAAGAATGGTCTGGTAAGTGGAGGCTGAAGTACTAAAGACAACTCTTCATTTATCTAATCCAGTGTAGCCAAGTGTAGCATTTTGTTAAAGGAAAAGAGATTGATTATAGTCTACCTGGAGTCCTCCCAACCTGGTTGGGTTGTAAATTAGCTTAGTTGGAAATGAACACCTTCTCCTACACCAGAAATCTTGGACTAAAAGTCACATCTTGAGGCTCTAGCCATTGATGACCAGCATCATCTTGGCAAATCATTCGGCCTCTAAGCCCGTGCTTCTCCATGGAAATGACAACTTGTGTTTTTTGAGGTATATACATAATGATGTGCAAGACTTTGTAAGTTTTTAAAGCTTATACATTTAAGAAATCACTAATATTATTTTAGTGAATACAGCTGATCAAAAAGCCAAAGGGCTAGGTTCTTAAAACAAATGGATCAAAAAGTATTTGGATGTTTGTACAGAAGGAGAAAATGATGGAAGAGAATGGCCAAAGCTGGGTTTGGAGGGATCCAAGGATCATTGATATGCGACTCACTGCACTACAAGCTCACATGAGCCGCCTGCTGGTTTGTTTGATTCACTCTAGTGCAGGGTCCAGAATGTGAGGGATGCTAAGTAAGTATATGTAGGATGAATAAGGAAAAGTTTTTCTTCTCTTTTGGTCAATGTTTGTGTGTCAGTTTTCAAACCTTCCTGGATGGCAAAGCCACGGTGACTTTGGAAACCTACCCCTCAAGAGCCTGTGGATCTGAATCACCATAATCCTCTTCCACCTGAATGCAGGTGCAAACCCTATACCTTCTAATTTTCCAAGAATTGGTGCCACCAGTCTATGTCTTTCATTTCATGTAAATCTATAGTGCCTGGGTTTTGAAAGGGGCCTTTTCACTGTCCCAGGGCACAGGTCTTCACATTAAGATACTAGACTCCAGGGATTGGAAAGACAACTGACTTGCAGGAAGAAAATATTAGAAACTCAGTTCTCATTTATATTTATTTCCTCTTTTGAAATAACTTTGTCTGCATTCACTATAACACATGAAACCAAGGAATATCTGATTCTATCTATACAATATGGCAATAGTACCCACATTGATCAAAGCTCAAATTATATTTGTGAGGGACTGGGTATGTCACTCACTGGGAGAGTGCTTGCCTAGCATGAGCTGACCCTGGGTTTGATCCCCAACATCACACAAGCAAAACAAAACAGAAAAATTACTGTTACAATTAGAGGTATGTAGCTGACATTCTCAGTAGCCCACACTCCCATATCTTCCAGATCCTTCATCATGCTTGACTTCCATATCCCAGTACCAGCTTCCCTACATCTGAGAGCTTTCTCAGGAACCTAGGAAAGCTTGTATGCCCTATGCTCATGAAAGCTCAAAATAGTCCAGAAATTTATAATCCCTAGGAACAACCTTCAAATAATGATTCTTTCAAACAATAATCATTTCAGCATTTGGCAAGATGATTATGAGTGGTTTTAAATAATTTCATAGAGTTTCTCCAGAATGTAGCTCAGTCACCCTTTAAGGTACCCAGCCTTCACTGAAGGCCCTTTTTCTGTCTGCCTCCCTTTTCCTATGGTGTTCTCTTTTCTCTAGTTGGCTTTTTACACCTCCCAAATAGAAGTGGGATCTTGTTTCTGGAAGAACCCAAGGTAAAGGAAATGTGTGGCCGATGTCATTCCAATGCTACTGCTCCAAACTCTGACCCCCATTTTATTGTTTTTCAAGGTAACCTGCTTCAGTGCCAGTCTGGTTTGACTCCTCCCTGTGGCTTGTGTGGCATAAAGCTGGCAAATCACCTAGGTTGGTCCTAAGTGTTGTTCAGAGATCCTTGTTTATCCTATCCTTCCATATATTACCAACTGCTCTCAGGTCCTCAGAGTCAAGGAATGGGGGGAAACTAAAGTTCATGGCAATGATAGTACCAGAAAGAGCCTTTTGTTTTAGAATTGCTTTTCTCCTGTTCATTCATGCACACAAAACCCTGCTCCCTAGGATTCTGTGCTTCTTTTTGTTTATTTAAACAGTCTTCAATGCCTCCTGGGAAACTAAAAGGAAAAATAATGACAATAATAAAAACTAAACACTCCTGTTTAGAAGAGATTATTCTTCTTGATCAGATAATTTTCAGTATTTATTTTGCCTCAGGAATTTGCTACAGATATTTGCATGAAAACAAGCTTTTTAAGCTACAAAGAAATGTGCCCATATCTACCGCTTGTCACCTAATCCATAACACTCTGAATCTTCCCTTCCACATATTAACTTAGAAGAAGGTCCTGACTTTCTTTAAAACAGAATGTTGAGTCAAAGGAAGGAATATGGGTAAACAGGAGATGAATTATAATGTTCTCTATATAAAATCAGTAGGGAGAAAGACACAGAATCTAATATTCTCTATAAAATCTGCTGCAGTGCTTCTAAAGGGAGTGATGAAATGTAGCTCAAACCTCTTTTATAGCAATACCTCTTTAATTTCTTAATTTTGATTGGACTATGAATATTCTGATTCCAACAATTATGCAAAGATGTGGTATAGCTAGAAAATCTTCCATATTATAGATTTAATTTAGATAGTAAATAGAAATGATGCAGATCAATATGGATTCCCTGATAGCTCCCCTACCAAAAAAAACAAAAAACAAAAAAAAAACCCAAAACGTTGAATTTGAAATGAATGGCCGAGATTCTTCTGAAGTTAAATCTATTATTCACATTATTACATTGATAAACATGTTCTAGGGTTAATGCCATATTTTAACAAGAAGATCTTTCATGATGCTCAATTCTGGGGTAATTTTTAGTTTGCTAAATGGTGAGATTTCAACATAGAATCAGTTTATTTTGTTGTGGTTTAGACATTAGACATGTCTCATGTGGGAGACAATACAAGAATATTCAGAGGTGAAATGATCAGATTATGAGAACTGTAACCTAATCAGTGGGTTTATCCACTGATATGGATTAATTGAGTGTTAACTGCTGGTAGGAAGTGTGTAGCTGGAGGATGAAGGTTCCTGCAGGTATGCCTTTGGGGTTGATATCTTGTCCCTGGTGAGAAGAGTTCTCTTGCTACTTCCTAGTTGCTGTGTTCTGAGCTGCTTTTCTCTGTCACACCCTTCCGCCATGATGTTCTGTCTCACCTTATGCTATGGAGTTGGCTGATCATGAACTGAAACCATGAGCCAACATAAACTTTTCCTCTTCTAAGTTGTTCTTTTCAGGTCTCATGGTCACAGTGATGAAAAGCTGACTAACGCACTATTTAAATAATTTATAAGAGCAACACATATATAATAAAATTTCCAAAATGAAATTGTCAACTTATTGAGAACAATGGATTATGCCTACTAGAATGCTATTGAAATGATCAAAACACTGAAATTCTAAATTATATAATATTCCTTAGATGTAAGTTTGCTGAGAATGAAGACTGTCACATCGGAATTTGTGTAGAACCATAAACTAACCATAAATCATGAATCAGCCAAAGTAATTTATAGCATATAAAACTAGCTTCATAGATATTTTATAAGCTTATTGACTTATATTTTCAATTCTTCCATAATTGTTTTATGTATGCTCTTATTTTAGCAAACAAATTTGAATTACTTTGAAATCTTTCATCATGTCCATCTTGATAGATTCTTTAACAAATTAAAATAAATGGGGTTTAGATTAGCCTTTTAATTTACTACATTGGATAGCCACCATGGCATCATTTCTCTCCCTTCAGAACCCACTTCACTCATTATGCACTGAGAGAATCCTTTATCCAACTTTCTATTTTTCATGTATCAAGATTGGGCTAATCCTTCCTAGTCCATTACTACTTTCTCCAACCTTGAAAATGAATTGGTCGCTGCATGTTAGTCTCCTCTTTCCCTAAAGGGTCACAGAAAGGCTACCACACATCCTTAGTTTTACACACACACACACACACACACACACACATGTGCACACACACAAACATCAATTTTAGAGATTTAACAATGCAAAATAATTCACAATTCGATCCACAATTTTAGAGAAGTCACAATGCAAAATAATTAACTGCATGAATATAAAAATCAATGAAATAAAAATCAGTTATTGATAAGGCCCATATAATGTTATAACTGCATGTATTTAGTACTTGACTGTCACCAAGTTAAGAGTATTTTCTAGATGTGACATTTTAATGAGAGGGCATTGATCAATCTTTGCTTTTAATTTGAAAACCATGTAATGCTAACATGAGATTATCAGATACAAATTCTCATAACCATTTGTATGGATTATAGCAAATATGTAAACTTTGAGAAAAATATTTTATAATCTTCAATGTTAATTTTAAAGAATCCTGCTTTTCTGTTAAATTTCACTTTCACCCCTTTAGCTATATCGTCTAATAACCAGAAATAAGATTACTTCAGATTTATTTATTGCCATCACAGGGTGGGCATTGTTGACATCAGTAGCTATCCCCAAGTACTGGAGAGAAATACATCCCTCCAGGTAAGCTGGCCTGTGATCACACTACAGAAGTGGATATGAAACTTAAGAGTGGATGTTGAGCTTACTTACAGAGGACCTTTGGACTTTGACATTTAGACTCTTACTTTCTTTTGATCAACATACTTATTTTTTAAAAAGTTAAAAATCACATTAAGAAATACATAAACAAAGGATGCAAAGTGAAGAGAAATAGTGATTCAGTTTACCCAGAAGTAAAAATGAAGACTAGTATATATGCAAATATGAGCTCTCCCCTGAGAAACACCACAAAGGCCATGTCTGTTTTTACTTCTCATGACTGTTATTAATGCTTGCTAAAAATGGCTCTAATAATGGTGCAATCCACCGCTCTTTAATTATACTTTGGGTTATACCTATAGTATTCAAAAGGCAAAGACATAAAACAAAAAGCAGGGAAACGAATAAAAGATAAACTGTTTTCAATTAAGAAAAATGGTCTAACACTGCTTTGTGCTTCAGAAGCTCATTTATTATAAATCTGCCTTTGTTCGTCACTACTTGGCAATTTTACTTCCTGAAGGGATGCAGCATGAGAGCTGTTGAGTTGGAGACGAGTGTGAGTTGACAATAAATTGCTTACATGTGAATATACAAATGCAATAGCAGATTGTTTTTAATGTACAGTCTGTCCTCCATATCCATAGTTGTGATCATGCAGAGATTGAATATAAAGTGAAATTCTGTTTGTTCTGAACATGCATAAACTTTCTCCTTATCATTACTCTCTAAATAATACATTTCAGCCACTATTTATACATACCTTACATTGTTCTAGATATTATTAGTAGTCTAAAGATGATTTAAAATGTGGAAAAATGTGTGTAGGTTATATACAAATGCTTTGCCATTTTATAGAAGAGACTTGGGCTTTTGAGGATTTGGTATCTGGAACTGCTCCTTTGCAGATACTGAGAGCTGATTCTACTGGCAAATAGTACATCTATGTCCTCCATCCAGATCTCCCTGATGTACATGTACATGTACATGTACTAAGACATGTACATTCAATAACTTACCCTACTCTCTTCTTAGAAGTGCTTTAGCTTCCTCAACTCTACATTTACAACTGAGTTATTGATCCTTCTTGTGAGACCTGAAACTTCTCCATCTGCCCAGTGGCCTACCCTAGAAACCTATTGTTCCTCAAGTCCAATCTACCACCACAACCACACATACCCAATCACCCCAGCCAGTCAGCTCTGATGTTTAATATTTATCTAATCTGTCTGGTCTTGCCACCTGTTTTGGCATTAACTTAGTTTGGAAGCCATTACTCTATTTAACCTCAGTTCTTTATTTTGCTTTCCTCTTTTCAGTCTTTACTCTTTACAAATCATTTTGCATTCCCAAACTAAAATCATTTTTCAGAAACATAAGTCAATCATATTTCTTCCATGATTAGCCCTTTAACAATGTTTCATTTCTAAAAATGTGACCTTCTTAGGTTTTAACCAAGGTTGTTTGATACCTGTCATTGCCAACCTGTACAGCCATGTGGCCCTTCTTCACCACACCTCTCCCACCATTCTATAGTCCAGTCACACTCAGTTACTTTAATTTGGCAAACACATCATGTTTTCCTCTGTATGATTCTTCAGCCTTTTCTGAGATTATATGACTCTCATAGTGCTCTTGCATTCTTTCATTTTTAGATAGAATGACTCTGAACACACACATATAGGTGCATGTGTGAGCTTGCACACACACCATGTTCACACACTAAACAAGGTAGAATCACTACACATAATAGCACCAGGACCCCATTTCTCTTTGTGTTGAGGGGGCTCACAATTTAGCCAATAATTGTCCATCTAGGAAAGTACCACTTTCCACCTAGAAAAATAAACCCTCAGAATGAAGAACCCATTGCTTCTAGATGCATGGGAAGACTTTGCTATATTGCTTTCCTAGAACCACGGAATTTAGGAAACCACATTTAACCCTAACCTCTGACAGTCACTGAGAAATTAGGTCCCATCTCTCAAAAAATTGTAGGACAGAGCTTTTATTTGTAATAGAAAATTGGAACGGCTTTCTAAATGTCTCTGATGGATACCATCTCATAGATCTTTAGAACATTACCAATTCAGTCCTCTTATTTTTGATGAAGGCGACTGAAGCCAAGATGAATGTGTTGTCTCAATAAGTCTACTATTGTTATTGTTTTCTTTTTAGAAAAACATATAGGGAAACTTTCCTGTTGCTCAAATGCTTTCATTTTCTTCTTTTACTAACTGCAAGGGGGAAAAATCAGTCTTCATTATACAACTGAAGCCCTTGCATATAGGAAGCAGAGACTATGTACCATAAATATTATACTCAAGATTTCACCACAGAAACATTGTGTTCAGGAAGTTCCCCCAACCAGACATACATCACCCACCCTCCAGCTCTCTGAAAAACTTTCAGATTAATTATCTCAGTAGTGGTTCACAGCTTCAAGACATTCAGGGATAGAAGCAGAGCCTCTTGTGCCCAGACTTACTGGCATGAGATCCATGTTTCCTAGGGTAGTAACCACCCTAAGGAAAAAGTGATTTGCCAAGGGAATATCTTTTTAAGGATGAGAGGTAAGGTAAGGAGGATATAGCAGAAGGAATGCTTAAATGGGTTAAATCTTGCTATTGCAACCAAGGAAGAGAAAGGAGAATGGGCAAGCTAAGACTTAAAACCCATTTTTTTTTCACTAACTGAATTATTAAATTTAATTTCAGAGAATCCATGCAAAGAACTGTAAATTGAACTTAAATAGAAACAACATGGTTAGATGGTGGAAACATTAAAAAAATTCATAAAATCATTGATTCTCTACACTAAATAGAACTCCTGGCTAAATTGAAGTGGAAATGGAATGAAGTAGAAGGGTTACAAAGTGTTTATCAAGAAGAAAACTTAGGGTCTGGATGGCTAACAACTGGAAGATTTCAAATCATATTTTATTCTAAGAGCACTTTTCAAAGTTATCATGACTTAGATTCTTTTTAAGCATATTCAAAATTATGCATTATATGATGCATAAATTTTATCAAACTTGAAATGAGACTTATTAAGCACACGGTATTCGGTTTCTACACACAGGTAGAAATTTGAATTTCCACATTTGAATCCATACAGATAAAATATTCTGCCCCAATTTCTTTTGTTGGTCCTAGACACATTTTCTAACCCCAAAATACAAAGAGATAAATGGATACCCCAAAGTGAGAAATAGTTACCTGGGGGGGAAAAAATCATCATACAAAACTTTTAAGCAAGCTCAAATGTAAAACAGACCCATTCAATAACCTTCACTTTGTTAATTTGGTTATGTTCCTACAGGACAATAATGACAATCAATGCTTATTGAAGTATATAGACTTTTCTGAAAAATTCTTAAAGATTATGGATGTCCATAGCTAAATTTTGAACACTTATATGACATAGTGGAATACATAATACTTATAGTTTTAAAAAGTCATGATCATTATTTTTTCTGGTTGAAAAATAAACACATAAATGCTTAAAAATAAATGCAGAATTCTGAAAATATATAAAGAGAAAGTTCACTAAGTTTAATTCTGAAAGTAAATGTAAATCTAATATAACATATCCTATATGTTATTTGGGATAGATTTTATTCATCTGCTATCCTTTAGACATCTATTATGATGTTGTTGATTTATCATTGATATCATTTTATATAGAGAGTGGTCTAAAGGTCCTTTTGAAATTAGATGCTTTTGTTTTTAACTTTCTAAAATGTTTTGCAATTGTCTATGATTTTATTTAAGGATGCATATGAAAGGACATAACCTCCAAGCTGAGGGTAGTTTGGTTTTGATAGAACAAAGAAGAGTCAAAAGGCCTTTGGTAAATAAGATTACAGATCTAGGGTAAAAGCAAAGGTAAAATGTGCTGAGTGAAAGCCAAGATAAGGGGAAGCACATAGAAAAAAAGAAAAGTTGAAGATGCAGAAAGGAAAGCAAAAAGCAGGAAAAAATACAAGGACTATTTGTAGAGATAAGTAGTTTGGGATCAGGAACTTATAATCACTTCATGGAAGACAGAGTGTCCACATCTACCCAACCCTACCCATTTCCTGTTTCCCTCAGGTCGAAAGGTGGTCAGTCAGCATAATAACACATGGACATTAAGCTGAGATGGTTATGTGAGGAGGTGAAAGTTTTCCTTGAAATGCTTACACCTCTGACCATGGAAGACTGCAAGGACAGCAGAGATCCATAGACCTGGATTCAAGGTTGGAGCCAGGAGCAAGGATCTACAGTGGTCCTAGTGATCTCAGATGTTAGATACAACCTCTTGATGAAGTAAAAATGCTACATGCCCTCTGTTGCATTTGGGGGCTAAACTCATCAGGGAGCAGTTAGCTTGGGTAACCACAAAGGCTGACTCCATGGCCGCAATGTGAACCAGTGGCAGAAGGATATGAGTTTAGAGCGCTATCTCAACTCCTTGTCGTTTTGATTGACCACTGATAAGATCATTTTAATTCAGGCAATTGAACATTCTAATGTGTCTTCCCAGATGTGCTGGGGTATGGCTGAAGTATGACACCAGCTTCCTGCTTTTTCAGATAAGTCATTGCTGGACTTCTATGCTCCTCCTCAATCTAAGAAAAAGCAGCCCAAGAACATGTATGTGTGCCACTGCTGGTGGAGTTGGGAAGGACAGAGGTCAGATCCTAAATGGTGATGAACAGAGGAGATCCTTGGATATTTCTAAATATGTGCAACTTTTCTGTATCTTGGTTTTGGGCCTTTATCATACCTGAGTCCAGACGACCTCAAAGACACCTATTTGTTTGCTCTGTTTGTTTGGCACTTTGGTCAGACTTCCTCATTGTGCTCCTGCCAGGCATCCTTATTTTCTTCCCCTTGAGTTTTGTCTGTTTGCATGATGTTTTTCTGTTCAGGGACCATCAAGTATGACCACCCAGAGGGGGCCTCTTGGGACTAATACCATCTTATTGAAGAGTTATAGGATGATTTTCCTTTATTTTTCACAGGAAATAAATCTTGTTTTCTCAATCTTCTTAAAATATATTCTCAAATCATGTATCAAACAAAGCAAGGAGGAGGGATGCACTAAATATATTAAATGAAGCACAATTCACCAACTGTCAATAACTGAGGCCAAAGAGATTTTCCTAAACAGGAGATATCATCAGAAATACCCAGAGAAAGTGGCTTTTCCTTCATTTTTCAAATGAAAGCTTTGTTGTTTTATTAATCTAAGACCCTGTGATTGATTCATTCAGTCAAGTGATATTAACACCTAATGTATCAGACATGATGTTAGAACACATTGGCAGATTAGACAGCTGTTGTGACTGCCTCCTCCTGAGATTCAAAAGCATAAAGAGAAAGTTAGGTAAACTGTATTAAATTCTAGAAAGTAAACAGACAAGGTGCTAAGGGCTCATAAACCAAGGCCCAAGGTCACTATTTTAGACTGGATTCAGTAGAAAGGCTTTTTAAAAATTTTGTTCTAATTAGTTATACATGACAGTAGAATGCATTTTGACACATTGTATACAAACAGAGCACAATGTCTCCTTCCTCTTGCTGAACATGGTGCAGTCACACTGGTTGTGGAATTACACATGTATATAGGGTAATAATGTCTGTCTCACTCCACTGACCTTCTCAACTCCTAGAAAGACTTTTTCAGGAGTGGCAGATGATCCAACTGAACAATAAGATGCTTGCAGTGACGACTGGGCAGAGGACAAAATAGAATGTTCCACAGGAAAGGAACAATGTATGCCATATTCTGTACACAGAAGCCTTAACGCAGAAAAGGGCAAATCTTGTCCATGAAACTCAGAGACAAGTAAGTGTGACTGAAATCTGATTTAAGCAGCAACACCCTAAGATAAGATAGGACAGGTGAGAAGTTCTCAGTCATGCACTAAAAGTCACAATAAGGAGCATGGTGGCAGAGGGAGCAGAGTCAATATATAAGTCACAGTGAACACCGCAATCAGGGGTCAGGCTTAACATCACCAAGTGATAAATCACGTGGAGAACAGGTACCCCTGATCTTCCTCCCTCAAGTTCCGTCCTCCCAGTCTACCCATGAGAAAGTCATCAGACAAACCAAAATTAAAAGGCAGTCTACAAAATTTCAGTTCAGTACAGCTCAAAGCTGTCAAGGTTATCAAAAACAAAAAAGGTCAGTTATGGTGAAACTGTCATCATGCCTAGGAGCCTGAGGAGAGAGACATGACCACTAAATTTATAGTAGTATCTGGTTGGAATATCAAATCAAAAAAGACTATTGGATAACAACTAAATATCTGAATACAGTACAGACTTTAATTATGTTTCAATATTGATTCATGAGTGTTCACTGTAACATAATAACAGAGAGATTAACAGAGGACCCTAGGTGATGGATGCATGGAAAGTCTTGGTGCTATCTTTACTGTAATTTCAAAACTATGATAAAATAAGAAGGGTCTTTTTAAAGAAATGGCTGCTAAGTTTTTGAACTTAGCAAAGAGCAAATGGTGGTACCATTTCTTGAGATGGGAGAGATAAGAAGGCAGAGTAGGGACAAATGCAGAGGAAGGACTAGTTTCAGGATACCGACACACACCCACATGCACAGTTGTATTTTAATATGTCCTCAATAAAGGACAGTCTTAATTACTCTAAGTTGTCTTTGTATAAAATCATGGGTCACAACCTCTCTCATGTGCACAAAGCTGGGTGGTGACCCTGCTTCTGTTTTGGGCTGGAAGCTGCTGCCACATGGTTCTATTACTCACCAGAGCAGAACCTGTGGTTTCTGGCCACCAGAATGAAGGCGGCCTTCTGGGGCTTCTCCTTAGAACACCCCTGGTAAACAGACTGTTTCTATTCATGATCTTTCTGCCTCTGAGTCACAAGTTCTCACAACTGCAGAACATGGCAATTTTCTTTTGAGCACTGGCGCTCTTTGGGGATTCTGCAAAGGAAAACTACTTAATTTGAAAGGTAGCCAATGGTCACAGACACTCTCTGTCCAGACACTTTGTTATCCCCAGAATACATGATCAATATATTGGTTATTCTTAGTCACACACACAGCAGCACATTCCTGTGTCCAAGCAATGACATGAAACGCTATCGAGATGACATCATGGTTCTGATGCCTTTTCCGAGATTACATTTCAGTTGCCTCCTTTCTAAGCCATATCAGCAAGTCATGAGTCGCACTTACCAAAAATCATTTAAATGCTAGCTAGACATTTTTTAACTCTCTTCAAGATTAGGAACATAAGAACTCAGTTTTGAAGGGATTTTCTTGACAATTTGAAAATAACTTTAGCCTATGACCTTGAGTTAGTAAAGAATTCAGAAAAATTAATTGTAAGGTTCATGCTGGACATGAGCAGAAAACAATTAGGACCTACTGGATGTGGCAAGCTCTGCTACAGCAGGAAAAAGGTTTTGTTCTTCATTGACAGTCCTGGTTAACTGGGAAGGCAGCCATGACCTCCTGTCTGTGCTTTATATTAGTGAAATGTCTCTGGGTCTAACAGGAAGGAGTATGTCTAAGAGGACAAGAAACATAATTTAAAAGTGTGTTTTACATAGAGAAAATGACACTCTGGGAATGGTACTATTATCTAAACAAACCAAATAAAAATCAGTGGAGGTTTCATCTGAAACTGAATCACTATAAGTAGCAATTATAATTGTAATACACTTCCCGCATCTAGCATGTAGGTATTTACAAAATGTTCCCAGTGTCTTTTATCCATGAAAATCCTCATAGTAAGAGGTACAGGTAATGGTACAATCCTTCACAGAAATGAGGTGGCTTCAGGATGGGGGATGGCCTGACACTGACTCTTTCTGTGGAGAAGTGTTCTACACTTGAGGTGGAAAAATTGAGTTGGGGTTGAGATTGGGCAAACTTTTAATTACTCTTGTCCCTGGAAATCAGTCGTAATTCTTATCTTCCAAGATCATAAACACAGAACAAATGCAAAAATGTGAAAGTCGTAAATGTTAAACAATATAAGAAGGTCATTCTGTTCCTTACCTCAAGAGGAGCTTGAAGTCATGGGTACAATGTCCCCAGAACACTTAAAGATGCTCACTGAAAGCTGACCATGCCACCTCTCTCACCACCAGAAAACACCTCCCCCTCAGTACTGAGTATTGCGTCCACATTCTAGAACAATAATTTTGAAGGCATTGGGGACAATCCAAATTGGGCTATAAGATTGAAAAAATTCATTTGAATAGATAATTACTTTCAATTGATATAGGCCCATCAACATTCCTTAGCAGTTTCAGAGTCATTTTTTTTAAAACAAGAATAACCTTTCTTATGATTTTCCTGCTGGAGGAAATAAAAGAAGTCCTAACCCATGCTAAGTAAAAGGAAACTGAAGCATAGTTATTGTCAACAGTCTGAGCAGGAAATGCTAATATCTCATTTCTCAAAATTCATTCTCTACCCCAGAGACCTTTTATGTGCAATGCCGAATGCCAATTGATTGGAGTTGAAAAATGTTATTGCTACTCATTTATGTAATTCTTTTCTGAAAAAACTGCTATAACATTTCTCACTGAGTCCTCACAACTCCCAACATCACAGCTCTAATGCTCACTATAAGCTGAATAATGGATTAAACCAGGAAGATTCCCCTGTCCTTCCGTGCAGAGAAGAGCAGGGACAAGGGTGTGTTCGTTTAGAAAAAGTCACAGGGAAGAGAGGGAATTTGGCATCTCTGTATTTTAAGAGTAAGATCTTTCTTAAGTTTCATGTCGTGGACCCATAGACAAAGCTATGACTCGATGCTGTGCTTATTTGTGAGGAATAATCGCTCATTGATAAAATTCTGTTTAAATTCTGTAGAATAAAGTAACACATCTAACAGAGCAAGGGCAAGTAGAAAGATCTGGAAAGGTCACCATGGCCTGGAGGAAATAGGCGTCTATTGGGCTCTCCCAGTAAGCTCCCCTTAGGGAGAAGAATTTAGGGTCCACCCTGAAGATCTAAACATCCTCTCTGTTATTTTCCTCCAGTTGTGCCTTCCCAAAGATCCCCAAGTTGGAGTTGTCTCTGTGAATCAAGACAGAGAAAATTTCCTCTCCACATGTGCTTCCTCCAGTGTGAAGCAGGTCACAAGATATTTTCAAGGAAAGTAAAACAAAATTTTTTAAGCATGCCCCACAAGGGAATCACTTCTCAGAGATCAAGCACCAGAGACTTTCTCTTCTCTTCCAGGTAGACATTCTTTTTCTTCAGGAGGGAGGCAACATCATTACCTTAAGGCAGGGTCAGTGAGGTTTGCATTTTACAATGAAATTTTCTGGTTTTATGGCAGGCTAGTTGATTCAAGAGAAAAGTTCAGACTCATCACTCTTAATTAACTGCTCCAAAATTCATCCATAGGATTTATCAAAGATGAGTGGCCGGTTAATTTTGCTATAGATTCAGGGCATTTCTGTTAATGACAGTGTCAGTGAGAATGCATCCAGGCTGTGTCGCCTAGGACACGTCATGGGATGTTAGTCATTTTGACTTTCCTCGATATGTCATTACCTCCCTTTGGGGTTTTTGTAAAAATGAGAAGAGGAGATGAATGTATTGATCCAAAGCAAATTATAGGTTTTTAAAAAATAAAGTCTTATTTTAAGCCATTTTTAATCCACAAATACCACTTTTCAAGAAAGTGGGAATCCAGCACAAGGGTGGAATGGTGGACATGGACTCTGAAACCCATCTGAGACACCTGATTGAGGACGGATGCTTGCAGGACAATGGGATGCAGGATTTGTCCATTAGAACCACCACAGAAAAGCAAGTTCCCTTTATCTATACCTCTTGAGGTCAGGGCACTTTGCTTCCCAATCTTGCTTTCATTCTTCCAGAAATTATTCCTCAAAGTGCACCAGAGGCGGTTATCTCTGAACATACTTCTCCAAAGGGATCAGAAATAACAGGATACATTTTCGGCTTCCTCCAGTACCTTGGTCACTTGCTTTAGGATACATGCAGGAATGGTCCTAGTGCTCTAGCCAAAGCCCAGACCATTTGAGGCTATGAGTGGTGAAGTCACTGGAATAAAAAACTGATATTGTGTTTTCATGGGAGAGTATGCAGTTGGCAGACATCAGGCTAGGTGTTGCTATTTACCAGACTAACTAATCTTCTCTGTCATGGATCTTTTCAGATTGTCCATTACTTTCTTAAATGAGTGTCATGAAATAGAATAGTGCAGGGCATATATAACTTAGGTAAAAAGTTTCCTGTAGATGAAGGAGTTTGCACATGGTAACTGACAGGGTAAGCCCAAACCTTTGGAATGGATTACTGTCTTTTATGATTTGACCCAACCTAATATATTCTGCTTTTCTCCTGGTGGCCCTAGGCTGTGAGAAAAATGTGCAGGACTTGCAATACTCCATTCTTACGCTTTAGCACCAGGCATTATCCTCTTCTGAGAGGTCCTTCTTGCTTCCCATCACTCCACTAAGACCCTACTCACCCTTTAGTGCTTTATTAAACCAAGCTTCAGTTGGATTCATCCCACCCTCCTCTCTGTGATCTCATAGTTACATCTAGCATCCATATGGTATGTTTTATTTATTTTCCCCCTTATGTCCCAGGACAGAATTATGATGACTCATCTTGAATTTTAGATGTCTAGCAAAAGTACCTGGATGCACCTAATTTTGCAGCAATAAATGTTGAAGAACAAGCGAAAAAACAAATAATTCTAATGTGGCAATAGCTATCCCTTATAAACCCTATGATTTCCATACTCTAATGAACTGGCTGAATATAGCAAGGAAAAGAACAGTAAGCTTTAAAATGAAGAGTAACAACATGAAAATGAAACTGACAGGAAAGGATTGGAAACTATTTTGCCAGGTGGAGGTGGAACTGGAGGGAGTTTCCAAGACCTGTTCCCCTCTTTGAAGGAAGCTGTACCCCAATTGTCTTTGGATCCTTGGGGTTTCACAGACCAAACAATAGGTTGACTTTGAGGTTATGTTTGTTTCTTTCACTCCATTGTTAAAGAAGTTCAATCTTCCAAGGAAGAACTGCCATTCCTGTCCAGATCCTCTTCCCTGTGTTCTTACATTAAGATGAATGAAGCACTTTCTTAAAAACAAGATGGAGGCAAATTAGCTTTCAGCCTTTTTAAATGCAGTCTCTCTGACAACAAAGTTCTTTCTTCTGACAGATTACTGCTACCAGTTAATAGCACCAGGGGTCTATAAGTTGGGGAGCTCACGTAAGAAACATAGAAAACAAACAGAAAAACAAATTTCCTGTCATTCGTTGAAAGGAATGTTTCAATTTTAATTTTCAGGCTTCATTGAGTGTGGAATTCGCTCCTAGTGAGTCAAGATAAGCAGCTTTACTTCCTGGCAAGCTGTCCCTTTTGATTTTGCTACCGAGTAGCCCTTAAAGAGAATATAGTATTTACAAACAAGGTTTCTGGCATGTTCTCCCATACTTCCCTGTCCTCTCACAGATCCACACGCCTCTTAAAATAGCTTTACAAGTGCCTTCCCAACATTCCCCAGAAGCACATCACGTTCCCAGTGTAAGTGACAGGGGGCTGAGAGAGCGATCTATCACCTCACTGCGAATGTCTGTGGACCATGAAATACTCAGTGTCTCAGACAACACCAGAGCCTCAACTCATCACCAACTGCTCTCCTCTCCCTTTCCCCAGATCAAAAGCAAAGAAAAATAGGACCCCACTTCTCCAAAATATAAGCATTTCATTTTGAAAAGATTAATGGCGAAACTGATTACATGTATGCTTATAGGACTTATGGATGAAATCATCTGCTATTTGAAAGAAAAAATACTTTGACAGAATTAAGAGAGATGACATCAAAATACTGCTTTCCAGTTTGTCTCTTTTGCTCACTCTAAAGATAGTGCATGGAAAATTTTTGCAAATTGGGCCAGTAGATGCAATAACAGCTTCCTAATAATCTTATGAAATGAGAAAGCAGAAGTTGAATTCGATGTAGTTTTATAGGAGTTAGTCCATCATCCTTCCTTAGAATTTTTGAAGTTGTACATCTCCAGGGAACAAATACATTGCATAACTTTTTATTATTCTTGATTTTATAAAACTAAAAGATCTAGTTGTTGTTTTTTTCAATGAGCACCAACATTATTTTTTAAATTAATGGTCCAAATAGTGAAATGTAATAAAAACCTTAATTATTTACATGGAAATCAGTAGCCAAAATGACTATGTGGTATCTCCAAAATCACTGAGAGAGGAAAGTAGTTATTCTCAAGATTAAAGTAGATTGCTGATCCAAGCCTGGCTCAGAAGGATCCAGAAGATGGCTTAGTGGTCAACACATATTCCGAACTTCAAAACTGTTGTGAGTTTTAACAATACCTCAGTTTTAAATCTCAGCTCTTCCAACAAATATTACCTCTAAATCATGGAATCCCTTGATAAAAACATCAGGAAAAACAGATAGGAGTTGGGAAAAAAAATCAAAAGTTCCAGACAAATGAGAAAAAAAAAAAAAAAGAAAAGAGAAGAAAAACAAGGAGGATTTATAGAATCAGGTCTTGCTCAGGAGGAATTATGTTCTAAAATTAAAAATCAACAGAGCAGAAGGGTGTGTTAGTGCACGCCTGTAATCCCAGCACTTGGGAGGCTGAGATAGGAGGATTGTGAGTTCAAAACCAGCCTCAGCAATTTAGCGAGGCCCTAAGCAACTCAGTGAGACCCTGTCTCTACGTAAAATACAAAATAGGGCTGGGGATGTGGCTCAGTGGTGGAGTGCCCCTGGGTTCAATCCCCAGTATCAAAAAAAAAAGCAACAACAACTACAACAGAGCATTCCATAGCGCAGTCATGGTGGATGATGAAATTAAGGTTGGGCGTCGGGATGTTCAGACTCAGCTCCTGGCTCCATCGCCTCATATCATGGTAACCCTTGCAACAACTTGCAGCTGTTTCTTGGTCAATATCTCCTTGGCTGTAAAGCGGAGGTCTCAAACTAGATCATGATGGACACCCCACTGAACCACTGAATCTGTGAGGGCAAAGGGAAAAGGTAAACTCACGATGATGAAATTGTCCTGGAAGTAGCCTGGGAAAGGTAGTGTCGAAACCTTCTCTCTCTGAGTTCCTAAGAAGTGGTGGCTAGTGGAAGATGCCCTGCCAGGGAACATAGGTCCCCATAGCTACCAAGGTGGCAGTCGTGCTGTTATGAGGTAATGCCAAGCCTGTGTTTGCAGGAGGGAGTGGACTTTCTCCTTCCTAGTAATCGGAAGCCAGAGAGCAGTCCCAGCAGGAGGGACAGTGGGACATAAGCACACACTTATGAAGAAAATGCATGTTCAGAAAATATTTACTGAGTGAATAAGTAAATGAAAGGACACACAAATCCATACTCCAGTTTTATTCTTAAGGTTACACATAGTAAACTCTTCAGAATGATACTCATATTCACAATGCAAATTGCTTTTCATCTTCTGTCATATGTTTTCTACATGGGGTAAGAAGAGAAAATGGTAGTAAATTTATCCTTAATGTGTGGAAAAATCTACTTAAATCATATGTGATCGGTTTCTGGCTAAAATTTCTTTCAACGTATGTTATATATAAAAACTAGAGTTTGGTCCCTTTGGAAGTTCATGTGCTTGAGATTAATCGGATTCATCTTAACCAGAATAAGGCTACCATATACCAACAAAGGCAGCTGGAGGAAACTTTGCTAAAGTTTAGATGGAGTGCTGTTTTCAAAAGTGGGAAAATGTGTTGGAAGGAAAAATTAATTATGAAAGGAAAACTTTACCTAGGAAGAGTTTCTTTACATTATTTCAGAAAACAGTAATTTTCAGATTGAACAGAAGTAGATTGGGGAGTAGGAAACTTGAAACTCTTAGCAGACCACCTCTTAAAATATCATAATTAGATAATATTTACTGTGCCAAATAGAGGTAGGGATCAGATTCAAAACTGAGAAGAAGAAAGAAAAAGTAAAGAAGAAAGAGAAACAAAAGGAGAAAAAGAAAAGCAAATGATATTCAAATCCAGTCCTAATGGAATAGGTTTCTCCTAATGAAATCAGAAAATATTGGGGGGGGGCAGTGAGAGAAGAATGGAGGAACTTTAGATTACGTAGAGGGAAATGAGAGGGGGAGAGGCGGGAGTATGAAAATTGGTGGACTGAGACAGACATCATTACCCTATGTACATGTATGATTACATGAATGGTATGAATTTACATCATGCACAACCACAGAAATGAAAAGTTGTACCCCATTTGTGTACAATGAATCAAATGAAGTCTTTAAAAATAAAAAAAAAATATTTTTAAAAAAGAAAATATCAGGAGGACTTTGCTGTGTGAAGGAGCTGAAATATTGGGTACATGTGTAAGATAAAGAGCGGGCCCAAGTGAAGATATTAAAAGTCAAGTTAAATAGGGGTATCATTAGCTATCTTGTGCAAACCCATGTCTAAACAGTTAGGATGACTAGACTAACACATTCAATAGCACCAATTTTCCTAAAGGCAGAGAGAAGAGAAAAGGGCACACCCTAGGGGACACTAAGTGACCAAGTAAGACTTCTCTCACTTCTCAAATAGAAATCAGAGTTCCCTGTCTGTCATTGGTAACGTGAATTAAAATGTATGTGTTCTCATTTAGGAGTCAGTGTGCTGTTTCATAGAATAGTCTTTCCTTTAGGTCACCAGCATTTTTACATAGCTTCATCATGACCATGACTGCCAAGTCTTGGGAGATCAACTGAGGAAGAGAAATGGAAACAAAATAGCTCTTTGACATCGTCTCCTTCCCACTTCTTGAATTTAGACTCAAGGGAGCAGAGCAGTTGCCCAAACTGGGTAAACAAACCATTTAAATACTTCAACACAAAGGTAAAGGATTTTGTTGCCTGGATTATTTAAAAATCCTATTTAAAAAATCCTAAGTACTCAATTAAGGGTAGGGTATATTAAAGGAAGAGGAAGAAGAGATAGAGTTAAAATATTCAGGACATGGGTTATGTTATTATTGTTGGAAAGTTCCAGAATTTAAGAATATGGAAATTTGGAATCAGAGAAAAATGTAGTACAAGAATGAAATAATATGCATGGTGAAAGGAAATATAATTTCTAATATATAGCTAAAATTTATCTTCAAGGAGAAAGGGTAAACCTTTACTGATTTAAAAAAAAGGATCCCCTAAAAAAACTAATGTAACAGAATATTATTCAGTTCTAAAGAGAAATGAACTATCAAGCCATGAAAAGACATGGAGCAGACTTAAATGCTTACTAGTAAGTGCAAGAAGCCAGTCTGACCTATATGACTTTCTAGAGAAGACTAAACTGTGGAGAAGGTCAATGGATTTGAAAAGTGGGTGTCATGAGTTAGGGAAGTGGAAATACACTTTCTGCTATTATAATGGTGGATAAACGTCAATATACATTTGTTCCAATCCACACTATGTACAACACCAAGAGTGAACCCTAGGTGGACTCAGTGGCATATACCTGTCATCCCAGCTATTCCTGAGGCTGAAGCAGGAGGATCACTTAAAGTCAGGAGGCAAGCCTGGAGTGAAATCCCATCTCCAACCAAAAAGAGAGAAGAAGAACCAGGAAGAATGTGCCCTCGAGTACCATGGACTCTCAGTGGTGATGACGTGTCAATGGGGATTCAGGGACTGTTAACAGATACACCACTCTGCTAGGGCATGGTGATCATAGGGGACACTTTTGCATGCATAGGAAGAGCTAGTCTATGGACTTCTCTGTGCCCTTCACTGTATTTTGCTGTGAATTTAGGATTGCTACAAAAAAATAAAGTCTATTTATAAAAAGAGAGAAAAGATGTCTTTTCATAATTATACCTAAGAAGGGGAAATTTTTGAATAGGAGATAACTGACCTCTTGGTATCAAGTCTCACTGCAATCATATTAGAAAAGGGAAGTCAGAACACACAAATTTGGAAGAAATAATAATTTTAAAATGTGGTCAAATGTTTGCTACAAGTGAACTGAAAAAGTCACACTAATTTAATTAAAAGAAGCAAACAGGAGTGACCTTTAGAAAATCTGACGGATATGCAGGGCAGGGATTTCAATGCTCTGGATTCCCAAGACTTAGGGAAATAGCTCATGGATTTGGCGTTGCCATCAATTATTTCTGAAAATGCATCTCAGATACCAAGAGGTGCCAAAAGACGGGAGTGAGAGCAGTGTCTGTTAAAGGAGAAGAGGCATGGCTGCCAATCATAGACAGCGTCTGGATTCGGTGTCTCCTAAATTGATGAGACCAACGGAGACGGGAAAATTTAACAAAGCTTATGCACTGAAAAAGCTAAAGAGAGGCAGGCGGTGGAGTGGGGGTGCTATTAAGTAGCTGAGGACTAGGAAACAGAAAGCACCCAAGAGGAATGGACCATGAGAACCTATAAGAAGCTAGAGGACATCAAAGTGGGAGACACTGGACTACCACTCTCTTTTCTACGAAAATGAACCTTGGGATTCATTTTGAACGTGTCAATGATAGAAAGACGTCATTTTATTTTGTCTGAATATGGAAACTCACTGGAAGGTTAATATGACTGTATTTCTGTATCACTGCTAGAAAATAAAAAAATAATTTGAATTTTCAGTAAATTCTTATGGCATTAGAAGCTAAAGAATCTTTTTTAAAATGGGGGAATTTTAAAGAGGAATGCTAAAGATGTGAATTTCCTGCAGAATGTGTTATGTAACTAACAAACTACAAGGGAGAGAGAAGCAATTATCACTTTAATTAATTAGGGCCCTGTTGTAGCTCCCTTGTGAAAGATAATCCTTGATTAAAAGTGTCAGTATGTAAAAATATTGACTGATATTGAAGTGTAAGAGTGTGAAATTTCAATTAATTGTAAAAAATTAGCTGGTATTATCATTTACCAATAGACACTAAGGATTCTCAGGAGATCTGGGGTATACAAATAAATGGAGTTGACCATGGACATGTAAAGAGGAGCAGAATTAATCTGCTGATGGTTTATCCCTTAAAACAATTAGGTCCTTTGGTCTTTTCTTTGTGCATCTGCAATGCAGAAATTCACATTAAATAAGAACCATTAATTTGCACAGCAATAGGATTGATTGTTAAAACAATATGAAATGGAAGGAGATCAAATAATAACATTTTCACCCACATTTGGTGGTTTCCTATTCAACAGAAACATCCTATATATATTGCATCACCATCCCGAGAAAGAGCTCCCAGGAGATCCTGAAGCCTCCTGCACTTTCAAATGTGAAGTCTGGACATTGGACTCTGCCAGGAGATTTTTGGCCAAGACAGTGGTTTTAAACCTCACCTGAGAGTCATTTCCCTCACACAAACTCTACTTTCTCACGATTTCTTTCTCTGAACACTGATTGGAAGTGAGATTTACCTCCACTTCTTTTTCTTCCCTGTTTTTCCTCAACTTTATCAAAATTAAATGTCAAATAATATAATGGAATAGCCTCTTAAAGAAGCTGCCTGTGATCAGCAAAGCAAATCAATACAATTTAAAAACTAATTTTTTAACCTTAGATGGGGGTCTGATGCCAAAGTCACAAACTTACTCTAAAACTGAGACCCAGATAATTAATGTGGAAGAGCCCCAATGTCCACACTAAGAAAGAAAAACAAACAAACAAACAAACAAAGGAACATCACATAGGGTGGACAAGAGCAATATATGTAAAGAAATGGCAGCGGTCCTAAATTTTGTTGACACAACAGACAGCAGCTGACATTTCATCTTTCTTTGATCCTTGTTATTGTCTCAGAAAAATATCTTGCTCATAATTCTGAAATTTCCCTTAGCATGGAAATATCTAGTCATAGGAAATATCAATTCACACCCTTTAAACTAAAGACAAAATTGGGCCTCCTTCTTCACCTTGGAATGATACCCATTTGCCAGATAGAACAGGACTTCAACCTGCATCAGCCTGAACCCTCCTTTCCTTCAGGACC
Organism: Glaucomys volans; assembly: GCA_020662805.1. Taxonomy (NCBI): domain Eukaryota; kingdom Metazoa; phylum Chordata; class Mammalia; order Rodentia; family Sciuridae; genus Glaucomys; species Glaucomys volans. The sequence continues at coordinate 76,114 of JAJEJO010002904.1, forward strand.
TCAGCACTCAGTACTAAGGACCAAGGAAAAAGAAAAAAAGACTTTAATATTTAGGCTTACAATTGAAGACACAACTGCACACTCCACTGATAAAATCTGATAGAAAACTAATTTTGAGGATAAAGCAAGAAAACAGCAGACCTACCTGGGAAACATGCTTTGGCCCCTGGGCTGCTCTTTATCTTCTCCCTAAAATGAAACCAGAAGTCCTCCAAAGAATACAATTAAGTGCAATTTCTCTCTTTCCCCGTTTTCATGCTGGTTTTGGTGGAAACTTTTTTCACCGTAACAGTGCTGAGGGAGGCACAAGTTCAACAATATGAAATTGTGTACGCAATTTATTTTATTTCTCCTATCAGTCAAACTATTCTGTGCTTTGTTTTTATGAAAAGTGGGAACACTATCCTTCAGGTAATTCTTTAGCTCCCTGTCTTGCCACTTATAAAGAGTTCCTTAGTAGTTAATAATCAATAAATAAGAAGCTTGCCTTCCTAAGAAATTTCATCTTCTTTATTGGCTTGGCATGGATGGTGAGGTAGGGAAAAGCTTATTTGCTTTATTAAAACAGGAGAATTGTCTTTATGATTAAGAGTGAACAATAACATCAGGAAACATCATTACAGTGCTCTGATTCTTAGAGGAAGTTTGATATTATATCAGTGTTATTCGCATAATCATAGTACTCCAACATTTTGTAATATTAACAGTCAAATGCATCCCTGTTAACATTTAAGACAATTGCCTCAGACACACTGTTCCTCCCCCATCCAAGTCTGAAAGAGGAAGAGGAAGAGGGCCAGGTGCTCTATCCAAACAGATCTCCCAGAAAATCCAGACAGAACATTGTACAAAAGAGAACATAGAGGAGATTCAGAGTCATGAAGATATTTATGGTCTGGGAAGATACACAAGAAAAGAGAAGGATCATGGAAAAAGATGAATCGAGTCATAGAAAAGAAAAAGGAATACTTACTTCTTAAGTAGTCAGGACTAAGGACACAAGGAATGCAGGTACAATTGTGCCCAAGTAAAACAAACAGGTATGCGGGTTCCATAGAGAAGGTATGCGGGTTCCATATCTATGGCTGTCCTGACCTGTGATTCATCACTGACACTAGAATATGCCTAGGGAATCAAAAAGTCTCTGACCACAACTCAGCACTCTTTCTGGGCCTTGGGCCCCGTAGGGATAGAGAACTCATATGGAGTTGAGCTTTCTGTTTTCCTCTTCAATGACTGTTTGCTTCCAATTTGTCATCCTGCTATTATATAAAATATGATTATCTACTTCAGGATCATGTCAGGTGGTTGTTAAAAATCTAGATTCCTGGGAGTCATCCCCAACTTGCTGACTCACAATCTTTGCAAGAGGAATAAAGTATTGTAGGTATTTAACCTGTGTATTAATCTCTTTTTAAAAGACTTCTTAGAAGATAGTGGGTACTTCACTAATTCAAAATCTTGTCATTCAAACCACTATGGATATTGACTGTTGAAGAGAATGTTCATTTCTGCAAGAGGTCACTACTCAAGGGTATGTAGCAAGAGAGGTCTTGCTTTTATGAGTCAGATAAATACAGATAAATACAGCTTCAAAACATTACCCTCTACCATGCTTTTATCATTTATTTTCATTTATCTGAAAAAAATTTAAAAAAATATATAAATCTTCAGTTTTGTTGTTGCTGTTCCATTTTCCATGGGCTGGAAACCTAACTTTAAACTAGTATTTAGTCCATGAAGAGGTTTATAGCTTCTCTGCTACAGTAAAATGGGAAGAAGAATAGGAATACAAATGGAATTGTAAACTGCGCCAAAAAATGGGGAAAGAAAGTGAAATGTTAAAAAAGATGAATCTCCCCTACTGCTGACGCATTTTAAATGAATATGCCATCATTTGTAAAACCCGTGGCCCCTGCTCTCACTTGAGACCTCATCTATATCCCTCACAACTTCTAATTGTTATGTTATCAGCACCAGATAAAATCATCTAAGTTGCCTAGCATTTGTATTTGTAAATAATTTAGTTTAATCCAGGAAAATGATTCACCCAAATCCACAGCACTCATTAAAATACAAAAAAGGAAACCCATGTTTTCACTTTCCAAAAGACTTCTGTGGATATTAAGTGCCAGCAAAGCTACATTATTATTTTATCAATTACACACATAAAATATCAAGTATGCAACTTATCATTGCTTATTGATACAATGAACATAATAAATTACATTAATAGGAAGAAGAGAAGAAGAGGAGGAGGATAAAACGAAAATAAATATTTCTACAAATGTTTACTTGGCATTTACTCTGTACCAGTGTAGCTGTCTATGAGCATGCCCTCCCGTGCCGTGGAAGAATGAAGAAATGATGGGTGAGATCCAGCAGGCAAATCACTTTACTCAGTTATGGCAGATCTTGTGTGGGTTTCATTTCAGGGTTTATCCAAAACAGTCAAGAGATACTGAAGTTTTTCCTGAGAGAATGACACGTTCAGATTTGCATTTTAGAAAGGTCACTCTGGCATTGAGAGAATAGATTGTACTAGAGAAAGACAGAAGGGTGGGAGACCAGTTAGAAACATATGGCTCTGGTAATAGTCCATGTGTGAGGTGCTAAAGGTCTGAAACAATGTGCCAATGGAGTGGAGGGGATGGATCCTTGTGAGGTTTCAGGGATAGAACTTACTGGATTAGAGGACCACAGACTTTGGTGCGAGGGAGAATGAATAGATGTTGATGGTACACCTGTCTCAATTCCAGTTGATCATATATTTAGTAGTTAAAAATAATGTGCAATTTATATCAGTGTTCATATTGTTCATACAATCATAGAAAGAATAAAGCTTTCAAATATTTCCAGTATGTAAAATGTTCCCATTTTAAAGACAGAAGACTTCCATTTTGAAGGCTTAAAGACTTAAACATATAGAATATTCTAGTAGGTTCTCCTCCAAGAGATATCTCAGTGGACTCTCTTTTTTCACCCATAGACACATTTTCACAATGTTAAGCATGACAGGGAATAAGTATCCCTCCCTTTGCCATAACTTTCTAGAACACTGCACAGCACACAATACCAAACGACCCAGAAAACAAATATCTTATTCTAATCTCTTTGTTTAAATCACATTAATTGAAAACATTTCTTATGTCCCTTTCGAATTGTAATTGAAATTGAAATCCACAACCCGCCCCCCCAGCTTTAAAAATGTCCTTGTTCTGTCCAAACGAAAGTGCTTCCTGTTACTGAACACCAGAGGGCATCAGTCAGTGAAAGCGTGACTGTAGGGGGAAGGATGGGGGAGAAAGAATTCCATCACTAATGAAAGAAACTGGTTTTTTAGTGTGTACCCTTATCTACCATGAAACATTACCATGGTAACAGCACCAGTTAAGATGATTGTATATTTAGGTCATAGTATAAAAGGAGCTTGAACATGTGAAAAAAGAAAGAAGAAAATGAAATAAAATAAGACACGAATATCTAGGGAGTAGAAGGAGGCAAACTAACTGGAACTCACCTCATCTTTTGTTAGTAGCAATTCATAAAGTCACGTTATGCCTCTCCAAGCAAAGGTGGACAAGAATGCCTAATTAAAAGTGAATGATGTCACTGAAATTCCGATCCATAAATGCCCAATACAATCTTAATAAAGAGGAGCTCATTCAGCACGGCTAAATGAAGAGTCAGTAGATTGGAAGCTGGCTTATGTGTGCTCTTGTACAGTTCTCGGTTAGCTGCGTCACCTTGGGAAACCATTTGTCCACTTCAACACTTATCATGAGTTCAACTGGATGATATCAAAATTCCTTTTTTTTCTTTGCTTCAGACAAAAGAAAATCCATTTGGTAATATCTCAGTGTAGCTGAGAAGTGGAAATGGCATCTGCCAAAATGTCAGGTAATTTGGGTGCCTTTGTTTTCCCCTGCCGGAGGCAATCACTGACTAAATAGAATAAGCATGTTGTGCCAACTAAGAATCTAGTTGGCACTCAATCTTCTTTGCTTAGAGTTTAGGGTATCCAACAAGAACATGCAAAGTTGAATTAAACAGATGGGGAAAACGTCATTGAACTCTGAATACAACAGTTTGCATTCCCTAAACATAGGGGAAAACAAATGATACAGCTATGTATAGAGAGCCAATCAGCACAGCAGAGGAGTGAAGACGACAGGAATCCGACAGACTTGTGTTTGTGTGTTTGCATGCAGGGGCTGCAACGTACTAGCTGTATGATCTAGGACCCTCTGAGTGCTGGTTTCCTCTCCCATAAAACCACGATAAAAGCAGCTACTTCATATTTTGTTGCGATGGTAAAGTGAGAAAATCAATACATCTATTTACTCAGTGAACAAAGATTTAATAAGTCCCTAGGATGTGCCTGACACAATCTTAAGTTAGGAAGATAAAACACTAACAAAACACATGATATAATATGTGTAAGCTGCTCCGGATGGTACCAGAGACTTAGGACATACTCTGAAGATGCCTACCCAAGGAAGGATGGCCTGTTTCCCATGCCCTCCGCAAAACAAACACCACCCAAACCCCAACACAACCCAGTTAAGCTTGGGGATGCAGTCCTAAGGCTTGCTGACCCTTAAAGAAAGGACTCCTTAACATTTGCTCAGTGAACCAAAGGGAAACAGAATGAGGACAGATGATAAGAAACAAAAGTCAGTTGTTAATAGCCACAGGGAGGATATGATCAGTGTTCAACCCAAGAAGTGTGACAGAGACCCCACATCACAAAACAATGGATCACTCCAATATAACTTTCAATGAAGAAGATCAGCCCTTCAAGTGAATTGTGTAACAAAATGTTTATCTCTATCACACTGAGTAAAAGGAATAATTTTAAGATTAAGAATAGGTTTTCTGGGGAGATAGCTCAGTTGGTAGAGTGCTTGCTTTGTAAGCACAAGGCCCTGGGTTCAATCCCCAGCACCGCAGGAAAAAAAAAAAAAAAAAAAAAGAATAAGTTTTCACACAATCACCTAAAGAAGGCCAACATCAGGGCCAGAGACTGAACTCCGCACTGTTAATAGCACACCCACAGATTCTTGTCTTCCTTTTCCCCTCTCCCATTCCTTCCTCATTTCTCTTTCACTCTATTCTATCTTCTCTTCTGCCTCCTCCTTTGTGCTTGCTTTAAGTTTACTAATTGCTATGGGTCAGAGGGTGACTTCTAATCTGCCAGTTTATTCTCTTCTGATGGCTGTGCCATTTATGCCTTTAGTCCCTTCTCTATCTGCCAGCAGGCGGGTGACGGTGCTATTTTCTTCCCACCTCTGAAGTTATCCATCCCTCTTGTGTCCTTGGCCCTGGGGGCTGGCTGCTGTGGATCACAATTGGGAAACTGCCCCGTGAACATGTATCCAGCTGCCTGACTTTGGGGATTGTCTGTGTGAAGAAGAGGACAGAATCCCATTTAGAGCAACATAGCTTTTTGTTGCTGTTGTGATGTGATGATAGCAATCTCTGCCCTCCTAATTTAAGAGAATGTGGGAAATCATTCCCAAAGGACTTTTACCTGTATTTGAATTGCTCCTTGCTTCCACATCTGTCTCTGAAGTCATTTAAGAGCTGCAAACATGTTCTTTGAATTCTCTTACACTTGAACTATGACAGGGATATTCAAATCCACCTATTTTCTCACTCCATTTCCCCTCCAGGCACCCTCAGGCACACATATATAAACAAACATTGCCTTTTTCTTTTATCAGAAGGCAAAGCATCTGTCAGGCAGTCTACCCTGAATTTTGAGTCCTAGAACTTTCTCCCATGCCCACCTCACCCCATTCACAGTGCTTTCAAACAAACCAACATGGATGGAGTTTCCCACATCTTTTTAGGTTAAAGTCTTATTTTTAAGTGTAGCTGGCATTATTATTTAGCACAGAAAAGCACACAGAGTCAATGGGAAGTTTCTTATCTTTTGTGTTTCCACAACTGGAGCACCACTATTAATAATATTAATAACAATAAAGAACTATTATGGCATTAGCATTACTTCTTGAGTCCTTAGCTGCCAAGCCTGCAAAGCTGGAGACATTGTTGGCACAGAATTCTGCCATCCATTTGACCAGAGTCTCCAAAGTCCACTTTCTGAATTGCAGCCTAATAGAGTTCTCAGCATGAAACTCTTCCTTGGCCAAATCAAGTGGTTTTACTTCTACAGTCATCAGTGCCTTGGTAATATTATTCCCCAACAACGATGATACACATATGCCTAATGCCTAATTGTTACCGGTTTGTAGTCAAGAGTATCATCATCCCTATTATTTGCTTGACAGTGAAAATGCACATATGTTTGTGTGTATAAATATTCTACCATATGCTTATTATGACTTTATACACATATATCCATTAAAATCAAAATACATTGTGAAGGGCTTTGCCTTACAACCCAGGATTAGTTAACCTGGAGTTTTATGAGCTGCTTTATTTTCAGAGTTTCTTCAATCCAGGGACACCAGATTGCAAAGAGTCAAGAGAGGTGCTGGTCCACCCCGGCACTAGGTCATTGGACTTCCCTGGGCAGGCTGGAGTAAGGCTGCCAGCCCTTGGGTCGTTTCCTGGGGACACCCAGTAGCCTGTGCAGAAGGGACAGAGGCCTGAGGTGCAGAAGCCTCTTGGAGCACTCTACACGTTGTTCCTCCCAGAGCCACCCCCACCACACTTCCCATCCAAATATAGTTTTACTGCAGGCCTTTCTAATCGTCCCAGAGTTACTTTCTGGAGTCAGCTGGCTCCCCTCTGTTGTGCGGAGCTGAGGCTCAAACCCTGGCCCAGGGCTATCCAGAGCGCCTTTACGCAAGAGCGCTGGTGTGTGTGCGGGGTGCGTGCGGGACCGGGGACAGAGCATGGGGTTAGGGACCTGTGTTTTTGTCTCTGGCTGAGTGTGCTAAGGCACAGACACACCACAAGCCTGCCAGTACCCATAGCCACCCAGTGCTAAGAAAAGAGCAAGAAAAGCAAAACAAAAACCAACAAATAAACAAACAAACAACAACAAAGGAATGGAAACAGAAAGTCAATGTGGGGGGATTCCGGAGCTTGAGGACAGGGAGGCGCCGCGCTCCCGGCTCCTGGGCGGGCACTTGGAGCACTGGATAGCTGCAGTCACTGGCATGCCGTGGCCGTGAACTGACATAAGGACACAAGAGGGCGGCTTGGGTGAGATGTCAGCGGGCAGCTGTACTTGCCTTAAGCGTTTACCTCCATTTCTCTGCTCTCCTCCCTCCTCTCTGAACCGAGCGAGCGATTCTCTCCGCGGATATTTCCATATATGCAAGAGTCTTGGGATCACAGTCACAGTCAGGGACTAGGGGGGTCGGGGCACCCTCCCTTTGGACTATTTTGTGGTTCAGAGCAGCCTCGAGGACAGCGACTCGCAGGAAGTAGAGAAAGGTTTGCGGTGCTGAAGGAAGACGGAGGCTGAGGGTGTGTGCCCCGCTCTGAGTCAATAACTTGGGTGGATTTTCACCACGGGAGCTCTCTGCTAGGCAAACGTTCACCTACTCCACGGGGGTCCCACCGGGGGGCGGGGGGTAGAGAGCACAGGTGGAATTTCTGCGTGTTCTACGAGCCACTGCGCTTGGACCGCACCTCGCGGGTTCGGAGAGCTACAAGTTAGCAGCGAATGTCCAGGTCCAACGAGGAATATTCGGGGCGCAGCAGTTCCCTATCTACGATCTCATGGCCTCTGGGGTGATCCAGTTCCCACCGTGAGTTGGGTGGCGAAGCCCGGACACTGTCTTGAACCTCATCGGTTCGGAGCTGGGACCCTGTCTCACAGGGGCGGCGGGCCGCCAATCTCAGGCGCGTGTCACAAATTGGATTGGGTGGCTGAAGGCTTCCTTCGCTTTTGTCCTGGAAACCGCCCCCTATTCTCATTCCCCTGCCCCTTGACCAGGGTGCAGGGACCGCAATGCCAAACCTCTCTCCAGCGCTGGAGGGGTTGCTCCGAAGGCGGAGTCAGGGAAGGCTCGGAGAGAGGATCAGCCGGGCCTCCACCCTAAACGCACAGACTACGTGGTCAGACCCCTAGCGGAGAGGGGCTTGAGGGCGGGAGAGGCAAAGCTCTCCTTATCTTTTCCATGAAGGCATCTGGGGTGAGGGGTTGACCGGGAGGGAGTTCGGTGACAGTGGAGGAAATGTCAAGCTCTAAGTGATGCTGCGGGGCTGTGCGGCTCCCACGCTGCTTTCGCCACATTCCTCCGGAGTCCCTGACCCGCGTAATCGCGCCCCCACCCTGCGCTGTGCCTCATTTCCCCCTTCTTTCTAGACCGGCCATCGCTGCCTTCATAACTCCAAACCTCAGAAGCGAAAGTTTCCTTTGGAAAACATGCAAGTGTCGGGGACCACCCTCCATTTCCCCCCAGACCGCGACCTCTCAGTGCCCGGGTTAGGGAGACTGGGAGGAATCTCGTCGCACCAGGGTCCCTAGTGTGGGCAAGCGGAGAACTGGGCAGCACCGTGCCCTTACCTGCTACTGGTTTAGCTCCAGTGGTCAGTCCTGGCTGCGATTTGGTGGAAGCTAGCACGAGAGGAGCCCTTCGCGGGTTCGGGGTCGGCCGGCTCTGGCGCGAGCTGCGCACTGCTTAGAGTCCGAAGCCAGCCGCCGGCTCCCTTTCTCCCTTGATCTTGAAAGAGAAAAGGAAAAGATTAGTTGGCGCCGCGACACTGGAGGGGTGGGGCGGGGGAGGCGGGGAGACAGCCGACCCAAAGGCTCTGGCTAGAGCTGCGGGGCTGGCGCGCGCGCAAGCACAGTCGCGCACCCTACACCGGTCCCAGTCGCTTGGACAGTCTGGGACCGGTTCGCGATTTAGACTGGAGTTAAATTGTTGCTGTACCGGTCATCTACACCAAACCACCAAAAAAGAAGCAAATAAGACTTTCAAACCTGGCCTTCACGAAGATAAGTCTGGAGACCAAAATAGAACCGAGACCTGGATGTGCTGGCGAGCTGGGCGGGATTCATTTCTTCTCTAAAGTGCCTGGGGAAGTAGTAATTAGTGTGGGGACGGCAACACTTATTCCAATTCCTCTAGCGAGTTCCTTGGTATCTGCGACTCCAAGGCTCTGGGCAACCCGCAAGCTAGCGTGTGTGTGTGTGTGTGTGTGTGTGTGTGTGTGTGTGGTGTGTCTGCGCGCGCTCACTGTAGCAGGTCTCTGCGCCTGGTGTCTTGGGTTTGGGTATAGCAGGAGAGCGTGTCTGTATTCGTGCGTGTGTGTTCGATTAGCTGCAATGGACGGGCAATTTCTGGAGAGAACATTTACAATTTTCTTTCAATATGACAGGATTAGTTGCCGTTGATGGAGCTCCTCCAATGAAATCTTCTCTGCTCTCTGATTTGGCGGTTCTTCTGAGCAAATATGACAGCCTTTTCTCCAGGCTCTTTTCTGCTTCTCTCCATGTCCATCCCCAGAGCCCTGCTCTCCATCTGCAATTTCCACATCAGAACCTTTGCAATCACCGCCACCACTCCCAAGTCCCATTCCAGCAAGTGTCTGATTGCTACAAAGGTGACATGGCATTTTGGGACGAATGCAGTGTTGCTTGTTGATTGCAGAAGATACTTAAGCCCAGTTTTTCCAGGTGGGAAAATGTTAGAATAAATGCACTGTACTTTGTAGTAAATATATAATCATGCTGACTTAGATTGTTTATTTCTTTGGAACGTTGGCAAACGTTTTTTTTTAATTCTTCAATTAATGAGAAGTAGCCTATAAAATATGTCTGATGCTTTGGTGAATTTGTGATATCCATGAAAAAAAATAGGATGCAAACTTTTTGTATTAGGACTAGCCTTCTGTTTTTATTTATTTCAATGAGAAATTCCTTCCACAAAATGTAAACATTATTTTTAGTTACTAACTGATCTGATAAAGGTAGAATGATATGATTTTTCTAAAGTATAGCTGAGAACAAGTCTCCCTTTGTGAAAGCATACTGTATGGTGTGTTACGTAGTTTGCATTTTCTCTCATTCAACTTGAATGAAATGAAAAGGGGTTGAAACCTTCAACTGAATAACACAGAATGGGATGCATCACCTTTCAGATCACAAAAACAGACAAGGAGCAAGTTAAGGATCTATTGATTTAATATATCCAATTGAATTTAGTTTAATTATTGATGCCCGGGCTTTTGCTGGGTATTAAAGGGCACAGAATAGTGATAGCCACTGTTCTTGTTCTCTAGAAGCTTCTAATCTTGTCAGTGAGAGAAGACATTCATGGGAAACACCTACATAGATGGAGTTATACAGCAATACAGATTCATTGATGCATGGAAGTTCTACACTAAAACATTGGGCCTTTTCTATTAACTCATGGCTAACTCACCCAAGCAGAACCTGATCAGGAGCTCCTCCAACGAAATCTTGATTTTGCTTAGTTAATGCCATCCTGAAATAAAGCATTGCATCCTATACCTACCTGCAATATTCACACTCATATCCCACCAAAACAGAAAGATGATGCAAAAAAGTAAAGACAGCTCTGTTCAGCCTTATCCCCAGCCTCTCCCAGAACTGGGTCCACAGTATAATCTGATTTTGTCACCCCCCCACACACACACACTTAGATTCACTTTTAAAAATAAATCCACAACTTCACTTTTTATGCCATTATTTCTATTTACTAAGTCTCCATGACCTTTGTTGTTGCCATAATCTTTTTGAACACACACACACACACACACACACACACACACATCTAACCAAAAGCAAAACAAAACAAGAAAAGGAACCGAATCCTGATCAGTATTAGAGAAGAAAAACCCAGTGGTTTGTTGCTATTATGTTCTTTCCCATCATTAATGCCCCTTACTATCAGGTGGTACCTATTGCAAAGAATTAATAGCCAATAAAGGCTAACAAATATGTTCCTAGCTGAAGTATGATGTTCAGTCGAAGTGACTATACTTAAAGCCTTTGGGGAGCACTGTAGACTGAATCATCATACTGTTCATTTTCTTTTCCTAGGTCCTCACTGAGAATACTCTTATTATATATACTTGGATCTCTGCCACTTATTGCATTATTTTGGAAAAATCATTTAACTGCTTGGTACCTCAGTTACTTAATCTGTAAAATGGATACCATGATATCTGTAGGGTTTTATAAATACTAGTATAATTAATTCACATAAAGTTCTCAGCAGAGTGCCTGGCAAAGAACAAACTAGTTTTGTCAGTCAAGTGTGGGGATGTGGCTCTGTGGTAGAGTGTTTCCATCCCTGGTACCACACACACACACAAAAATGTCAGTTAAAATTTTAAAATACAGCTACCTGAGTCATAGCTATGACCCACTGCAAAAATGTATTAAGTATTGAACCATGGCCACTGGAACCACACCACTGTCAACAGCGTGAACTAGGTGTGTTAAACATAATCCATCCTAACACTGACCCCAGGGAGCCCCAGTCTTTTCCTTTCTGGTTTCTTCCTATACAAGAAATAATCATAATCATGCATGTTCTGGAACATTTTATATTCATATCTTAAGCAACTTCAGTTTCTGAGATAAAAGAGTGCTCCTTCACCCTAGGAATATAGCATTTACATTTATTAGTAACTCTCAGTGTGGAACATTTTCAAAAGTGCTTTTTAAAGACTTTGTAGAATGCATCTTTTCCTTTATCTACATGCCTATTTTCCACCTCAAAGAACTCTAATAAATTAGTAATTTCCACTTGTGAAGCCTAACTTCATTACCTACCTCCTCAAAACACCCGTTTTAGGCTTGTGCTGAAGATGCCCGTAAGGGATGACTTTGAATTTCTGACAAAGTTTGCTTTTGAATGAGACTGTAAATAAGGTCACCACTAACATGAAGAGCAGGAGACTGATGGGTCTCATTCCTGAGAATGTGGCACACATTTTCTTGTGCCACGTTGATTTCAGCGCAGCAATAATTAGGCTTCAGTAATTAGATGTACAAATCAGCACTCTATCATCTTAAGTGGATTAAGAGGGTAACAAGTTCAACCCCAGTGCTTCCCCACCAGGTATGGTGGCCATTTTTTTTTCTGTTTTCAAAGAACTAAGATATGAAGATGAAGGCTATATGGAGAAAATGAGTCTAGAGTAGGAGATCTTGCCTTGTCCTTCATCTCCCACTCACACAAACTGTTTAAGAGTTGAACCAGGGAAACACAGGATTTATCAGCAGGAGGTTTGACAAAGGCAGCCTGATTTATCTGACACATGCCAAAAGAACCTTTCATTTCCTTGACCTCAGTTTGAAATAAAACTATCTTGGGTTAAAAGTGGATCTCCACTAGATGACAATCACTACTTAAAATGGGTTCTGCAATATCCCTCACTGTTTTTTGAAATCTTAATAACAGCCGCATAATAGACATGCCATTCTTCTTAGAGTTATTTATTTTCCCTATAAACCTTCCCAGGAATAATCTAAAAGCTTCCATTCTTTAGCTAGAAAAGATGATCTCTTTTTCTCCTAGAAAATCCTAAGCTTTTCTTTTTCAGACCCTGCAATAGAAGTTTTCATTTACAAATGGGACTGATTCTGAGTGACAATGTTTAGTGACGATCTGACAAACAATGCTTTGCTGTTTTTCTTTTTTTTCCCTTTCCCTTTTTCTTGAAGTATGGCATCACAGATGTTTTAAACTCTTCCTGTCTTAGCAGTGGTACTGTCATCCAAAGCCTGAAAACATTTACTGCTGCTGAGTCTAAAATATTTAAAATGCAAAGCTCTTCTTTTCAAATATTAGGAAGGGGAAAAAGGGTAGGGGGAGGGGAGCACCACCCTGCAAAACCTTAAGCAGTTGCAGTGGTGGTCAATCAGTGTTAAGGATACACAGGGGTAGGTTACACAGAATGCAGGTTTACTTAGAGAAGCAGTGAATGTGGATGAGTTTCCCCTACCAGGAGGTAAAGCTCAGGACTGATTCAGAGGTGAAGCCCTAAGCGGTTGACCTGAAAAGTTCCAGCAACATTTGTCTCACGGTATATTTTGACAAATGGCTTAAATTTCCCTTTTTCACAATCTCAGTTAGATGCTGGAATCTCAGACGGAGATAAGGTTCTAGCAAGTTCAAAGTGAAGGTCTTATCAGATTCTTTTATATGCACGAGGCTACAAATTCTTTGATTTAGTACCTCTTTGTGCAGGAAGGAGTCATCCAGGAATACTTAAAATCTTAGTCTGTAGGGAAACCTGCTTTACTTGGAGTTGAGAGTGAACTCATCACTCACGAGAATTCCTGTAATGTCTTAGATCATATAGCACGCTAGTCTCTTAGGCGAGCTTAAAATGGCCATTCAAGGGAAGGCTGGAAATACTCATCTAAGCCAAAGAAGCATGTTCTGCAAGCCATCGCAGCATATGACAGCTTCCTTACTAAATGTGCCCAATCTATTTCTTGAAAGTGAATGTGATCATTGTGATATAGAAAGTAGCATTTTGCTAAGCAAGACTGAACTGAGTGTGACTGCTAATATCACTTCACATGGATTGTTTCACTTTAAAAACAGACCCTTCTAATCCTGCTGAAGGAAGTAGCCTCTAAAGAATTCCCTGATTTACTGTGCCTAATAAGACACATCCTGGACATTTTGTCCTTTCTTCTTCATTTAATCAGCAAGGTGACTAGGTGTTGGGCTTAAGGACCTCATTTACAAAACCTCAAGGACAGTAGTCTATAAATCCCCACAGAAGGGCACAAGGCAAGGTCCTAGTCACAGTTAATTTATGTGTTCCATTCCTACAAAGCTTTTATTGACAAATATTTTCTTAGTGAGTTCATTTAAAAAGGTTGCAACAAAAGCATGCATTGGTAATCATTAAGTGCCTTCAAAAGCAACTCAAAACCTATCCTTAGGACTCTACAGATGACATAATGCACTCTTTTTTCATTGATGCCAAGATATGGAGTAGACAGTTTTTCTTGCTTGACAGGTAGCATCCTAGAAGTACTTCTTTCTTGAGCAACTCTTGTGTAAACAAGTGGCCATTGCTTTCCTTTCCTTTTCGTGTGGTGCAAATTGCAGAGCATGGTTCTGAGGATATCAGATCCAGTCTTTGAGAACGAGTGTTTCTCAGGAGCAACCATAGACTGAATCCAAAGCATTGCGATTGTTTTAACATATATTTATAGGTTACTCAATATTCTCATCAATACTAGGGCTACAAAAGCAATAAGGATGATTTCTTGCCACTCAGAAGCTAAAGATCCAATTGGGGAGAAAAATATACAAAAAGATGTTGCTTTTAGTACCTTTCATAAAATCCTTGGTGTAACACATGGAGGATTCAGGAAAGAACCTTGATACCTCTGTCTCAGGGAGCTGATGCCAGAGGTGGATTCTAGCTGACGTACACTCTATCCGAAATTTGTAAGTTATGACAAGCTAGATCTTGTGAGAAAAATATCTGGGTGATGAAGTGATACTTAAAATACTTAAAGCATTTATCTGGAAGATACTTCCCATATTGAAGGTATTATCAATGACCATATTTCAAAGTCTTGGGCTCACACTTTACAGCACTCAGGAAGGAGAAATGGAATCTGACATCATTGACTACCATGTCTAGTTTCTGCAGTTGGTTAATGGAGAAGCCTAGCATAGGACAGGAGCACTCTTGCAAGCTCTTGTGCAGGGTGCTATGCTTCAGGATGTATTTCCAGTCTTCCAACCTGTAGCTCTTTCTTTTCTTTATATTATTACTTTTTAAAATTGTATGCTTTAGAAGCAATAAGCCGACTTACTTACCAGTGAGTGTGTCTGGCACATGGACATTGTAATCTCTTGAGAAAACTCTTGGCTATGGCCCTTACAGCTTGTTCTAATTAAGTAATGGCTTTGGGGGTGGGAATAGTGTAACTAAGAACTGGAATGTGGTCTCTGATCACAGAATGAACTTAAGAGATGGAAACACTGAGCCATAGCAGATCCCTTCCATTTGCTGGCTTATTCCTGGGGATGCTCTCTTGGTGCTATGCATCTTGCCTCAGAACTTGTCCACAGTAATAAGTGAAAGAATGAGGAAGCGAAAGGGATGCAAATTTCAAGGTGAATGTGGAGAATAAGCCACCCAGATCCTAATAACAGTGCTGGGGAGAAAGCATCTCTGTCATTATCTCAAAAGCAGGGTCATCTGGGCAATGTGAGCATCAGTGCAGGAGGTGAAATACTGCAAAGGTTTAAATAGTATACTTGCTTTTAGGGCCAAAATATGGGAAAAGATGTGATTCAAAACTCTGCATATGGCAAAGCCATGTTTGGGCTCGAATTTTGCTATTTACTGCTCAGGTGACCTTAGAGAAAATGCTTACCCACTTTATGTCTCAGTTCTATAACAGGTAAATAATGTATAAATTCTGTGCCAGCATTGTCATGATGATTAAATGAAATCCTGTTTGTCAAAGCATTTGTAAACAAATTATTGACACATTTGTTATTATTTATGTGCATTATTATTGTTGATAAGCATGTGACTAAATTGGCCTGAGACTGATTTCTTTTACCTGTGTCAAATCCCAACTCCTTCCAAGCAGGTGTTTCCTTGTAATTAAAAATAATACCTATTTGGGGAATATCAAGCAACAAGTGGTTGAGACAAGGGAAGAGTTAGGCAGGAAATCAATCCTGTTCCCTCAAAGCACACCGGTAAATAATATAGGTGTAACATTACCCTTCTTTACTTTTGTGGACTCAGAAGTTCCTGGTATAAAATATGAAATCCAGGTACACCTTGGCCTTCTATGACTCTCAATGAAGAGGGTGAGGTTTCTACTTGAAAGCAAGATGCCTGTCTTACCTCCCATCAAATCCAGAACCTCAACAGTTGCTTTGCTCTGGCTTCAAAAACCACCAGCAGTGGTGTCTATGAAAATGCAAACTAATTCTAAACCTCCAGACCATGAGCATTTTTCTGATAGCAAAATGATACCTATAAACTACCTATAAAGCTATGGTTTATAGAAAGAAATCAATTTTTTTCTTTCTGACCACCTAATTCAGAAGTGTTCTCACATTCTAAACCCTTTGTCCTTAAACATTTTCTCAAGCTCAACTGCTCTTCTATTCTTCTGCATCCTAAGGATTGGCTGGAGATTAATTAGAAAATGTTAACCCTCAACCCTTACATTCTAGCACTTCTGTGCTACTTTAGGTGCGCATTCCTCCTTCAATTATTTTTGGTTTGAACCATGACCTTTTGAACCTAATAACATCTTTAAACTTGGGGTGTGGCTACTACAAAGCTGTAAGCAGAATGGACTCTCTCCCCAATGGCCATATCAGTTTTGTTTGGGTATATTTAATTTCAACTCAATACAATGTTTGCAACTTGAACAATGAATGATATGGAGCATTTCCCAACATTTCACTATGTAACTGTGATGACAATTCTCATGAAAGTCTTGTAAAAGTCACTAAAATATGAGTAGAGCTCATCATTGAATTTATTACATTAGACCAGAAACTAAAGTACATACTAACATAAAATACATTACCCACATATTATTCTTATAAATCCCACCACATTAAAAATGTTTTTTTTGCTATAAATTCTTAGTGAAGATGTCATTTTAAGAATGTGAAAGTTGATTCATTGTATTATTTTATTCTTTCTTCTTTACAGAACTTCTGATTGATGTTTATGTTTGTGATCTAAACTGTCCCTAGTGAGTGTAACCAATGAACTAAGAGGAAAGCATTGAATTAAACACTAATGAAAACAGTAAACCAGGAATAAATCCTAAGCATGAATACATCTGATGGAAAGAGATTGGAGTAGAAAAGAGGGAATGTGGGAAGAAATTATGGAAAAGGCATCTACTGAATGAAATCAGATGTCCTAATGGAACCAATGTTTGTAATATAAGAAAGACACCAAAGAACCAGCTCCTCATGTCCACGCAAGTGCATGATGGGAGATGGGAAAGTAGATGAAGAATAGCCAGGAAAGGACAAGGAGCGATTGCTGTTTCCTGTTCCTTCATTAAACTGCTAGAAACTATCACACAACTTTTAGCTCCTCAAGATGCAACTTGTAAACCCCTTTCATTTAGTTCTTAAAGAAAGGAAGTATAGGAAACAAAAATAGTCCTGAAAATCTTCTAGTTCTTTCTTTCCTTTTGCTCACTGCCTCTCTTGTGTAGTGACAATATAGCCTCTTTAGAAATGGTACAGACGAAAAGAATGTACTCAAAATAATCTGGGGGTGTTGAGACAGAGTGGAAGAGAGGATTGGAATGCACAGCCATCTAGTAGCTGAGGATCAAGGTCAGACTCTAATACCCAAGACCAGCGAGCCCCAGTTTCTCTCAAAATGGATCCGTGGTGAACCGTAAAAATTAATCTAAATGCTTTATTAAAGATATAAATAGCATCTTCCATGCCTGTTTTACAAAGCACAGCAGTGCTAGGGAGACAGCATATTTTAAGCGATTTTATGTGACTGTATATAAACATGCAAAGTATTTGTTTAGTTTTCAGTTAGCCCTAAAGAATAAATGTGGCTCTCCAGCACAGATAATACTTCATAATACAATTTCAAACAACACAGATTTGAAGATGAATGATTATTCAGGAGTAGATCTCAAGTCTCCATTCACCTGCTTCTATATTTGCCTCCATCCTCACAAATGTTTGTATTTTTCTTCAATAGTGATCTTCTGGATTCATTTAAAAATAACTCCTCAAACATGTATCTATTTATGTGCACACTCCTGGGAAGGGAGATGAACTCCACATGGTGAGCTTCAGCTTCTCACAGAAAAGATGTGCTTTGCATACAGTACTTCCCTGGTACAGTGGCAACTACACACCTACCCACACCTGGGAACATAAAGTTCTTGTAACTAGGCCACCCAGAGCATCAGGATACTCCTTATATCACATACTTACAGGAATGCTCTTTGGACAACATCAAAAATGACCTTATTCTACATCCTCAAATTACTTTTTAATGTAAATCTGTATCTATAACTTTGAGCTTTTATTTCTTTCTTCTTTCTCTCCCCCATCCCATTTTTTTTTTTTTGGTACTGAGGATTGAACCCCCATCCCATTTTTTTTTTTTTGGTACTGAGGATTGAACCAGGGGTGCTTAACCAATGAGTCACATCCCTAGTATAAAGTATTTATATATATATAAATACTTTTACATATATGTATATGTATATGTATATATATAAATACTTTTTTTTCAGGCAGGGTCTCACTAAGTTGCTGAGGCTGGCTTTGAACTTGAGGATCCTCCTACCTCAACCTCCCAAGTCACTTAGATTGCAGGTGTGTATCACTGCACCTGGCTAACTTTAAGCTTTATGAATTAAAAAAAAATAACCACTTGATAGATTTGTGGTAACTGTTTTTAAAATAAATACTCTTCCTAAATGGAATGCAACAAGAATCTCCAATGCCCTGGATCCCAGTTTCAATTCTTGGATATCATGTGGCCTTGGATAAGTCATTAAACTCACTTCTGCCTCACTTATTTTAATCTGTAAAAAGACATTATGTCCATCATAATATCTTAAGTGATTTCAGATGTTCAGCAATGTCTTAGAATAGAGAAAAGCCATTTGTCATGTTTCTTTGACCATTATTAGGATAGTTTTTATAACAACATTTCTATTCATCAGCTTTGGTAGGCAGAGTAATGCCTCCTCAAGATGTCCACATTCCAGTCTCTGAAACTGAATATGTTTCCAGCCTCCCTCAAGCACCATAAAAAGAAAATTAGATAGCAAATAGAATGAAGCCTGCTAACCAGCTAACCTTAAGTTAGAGAGATCATCTGGCATTGCTCAAGGGCGTGCTATGTAGTCACAAGCAACCTTGAAAGTGAGCATCCAGGCAGGCAGTGAGTATTGGAGTTATGTGATGTGAGAAGGCCAGCCATCAATAGCCTTGAAAATGGAGGGGGCTGGTGACCCTGAGAATTCATGCAGCCTCTGGAAGCTGGAAAATATAAGAAAACTGATTTTTCTCTCCTAGAGCCTACAGAAGGAACATAGTCCTATTGACACCTTGATTTTAGCCCAGTGAGGTTTTTTTGGGAAACTTCTGAACTGCTGAGCTAAATAAATTTGTATTGCTTGGAGCAAGTTCATGGTTTTTTGTTTCCACAATCATAGGAAACTAGCATACCAGACTTCCACTCGGGTCAAAGAAGGGATTTAGGTTCCTCAAGCTTAACAATAATTTATTCAAATTTCCAGGTATATTAATGGTACTATAATTGTGCCAAGTATTTTGTCCAAAAGTCTCAGTCAAATATGGTAACTACAGTAACCACCCTAGCAGAGCAAGTAGGGTACAGAAGTTTTAGGAAAGTCATTTGCTGATACTAAACATTCAGCACTAGGGACAGTTCAGGGATAGTTTGTAGTTTTGAGTCAGAACCTTGGAGAGAGGTTAGAACACATTCCTCCACAGCAGATTATCCAGATAGGGCCAGCTAGTCAAATATTCTATGGTGTCAGCCTCTGCCAACATCTCTGAGATTCGGGGAGTGACTGTACTAAGTAGAGAGTGAGGAGGAAATGTACCCTCCTTCCGTCTTTAAGTAGCTCTTCAACATCACGTCCCCTGGACTGAACTTTGCTAAAGCCAGTTGGAGCCACACTGTGAGGTGATCTTTGACTCTATCCATGCTGATTACTCCTGAAAAGCTTCCAGTCTTATTCTACAAGTACTTTTTCCTTCACAGATTATTCTGTTCTGACTGGTAAAGATCAGTCAGGGAAGTCATGACACTCGGGGACTGTCTCAGGTAAAGACAGGATGATGATAATAAGTGAGCGAAGTCAAATCCTGGAGGAGTAATATTTCAGACAGGAAAGAGCTGGGGTTGGCATCATACTGACCATAAGACAGTGCCACACAACTTGGACCCCTTTTGAGCATGGATAATTAATCTGGAAATTAATGTTTTTCTTGTCCTATTTCTTGCATAATAATTTCTATTTCTTCAAATCCTGATATTAATTTTGAAAGTCAAAGAACATGTTGGAACCAGTTCTGATATCCTACAAAACCAACCCTCAATAGCCAGCTAAGGACCCACTTTATTTCTTACCTCTACAATTAGTGTTTTTAGGTTCTTGCCACCATTTTTATACCCTAACTGAAGTTCTTATAATTTTCTTTGTAATCTTGGGAATGAGGTTTAGGGGCCTCTGATTCACTGAAATCTCATCATGTGTCATTTATTCAATAAATGTTTATTAAACAACTACAATATTACTGATCTTGAAAAAACACCCTGGATAAAATGGTGATCAAAGATAGAAATTACAATGGGAAGGAAGATAGAATATTAGCAAGTAATCACACAGATTCAGAGGAAAATTACAGCCATAGTGAATGTGATGGAATTAATGTTATTTTGCTCTGAAAGTACAAAGTAAGGGGATCTGAATCTGCAGGGGGCAATCAGGGAAGACATGTTGGAGGAATGAAGCTTGAGTTAAATCTCAAAGATGAGTAGGAATTAATCAGGAAAAGAATATAAATAGATGTTGCTAAAAGACAAAGTCAGGTCAAAATCTCTGTAGTGGAGGAGCACATGAATGGTAGAAAAAGCAAGAACAACAGAGAGAGCCAGTAGAGGAGAAGTAATGAGGTTTACATGATTCTTCATGAAAGGAGATGGGTCAGGCAGGCACGGAGGAGGGAGGCCCTACATAGCACTTTAACCATGTTTAGGAATTCTGTCTTCTTAATGAAAACAATGGGAACCCACTGGAGAATTTAAGTGGGTATGTGGGCAGGATGATTATAATTAGGTGCATTTCAAAAATATTTTCTGGCCACAGTGAGGAGAAAAGGGACTGGAAGAAGTCATGAGCAAATGTGGAGAGATAAATGTAGCATTGCTCAAGTCCAACTGACAGGTAATGCCAACTCTATATAATAGTGGGAATAAAATAGTAAGCTTCAAAGTGTTTGATGAGGTGAATTTTATGAAATTTGGTGAGGTTTGGATATGATTGGCAGAAGAGGGAGATTTTGAGGATGACACCATGCAGTGGTGAGGCCCTTCGCTGAAACAGGAAACACAGGAAGAGAATAAAACCCTCTGAGGAGGTTTCATGGTGAAGGTATCAAATTTGAAGGACCTTTGCGACAAATAAGGAGGGGTGACAAGAAGACAGTTGAAAATACAGATCTGGAACTCAAAATAAAGGTCTAAGCTAGATATATAACCTTGTGAGTCATTTGCTCCTAGGTGGTAATTGAAGCTGTGGGCAAGGCTGAGACTGCCTAGGGAGCGATCATAGAAGAGGAGGAGCGAAGGGCAGGAAGCTGGGGAGACGGATGGGGGATCAGCAGAGCAAGCAGGGAGGGCATAGCAGGTGCAGGACTGGAGCTAGAGTGGCATCAGGACAAACATCAGGAAACCTGGAGTCTGCACCCACCATAGTCCAGAGATAAGGCTTTAAAGACTTTGTACCCCAAGATAGATATGGTTTACTAGAGACTTTTCTATATGAATAAAACATTTACTGAATTAGATAAGAAACAGCAGTTCTCCAAAATCAGTTGCTGCTCTTTTTCCCATAAGTTATTCCAAATTTGAGTGTTCATGAACAAGAGGCACATTCCACAGACACATCTTAAATCTGCAATGCACACAGCCATGCAGCTGATGATTAACATCCCTGTGGGAACAGGATGCCAGCTACCCATATATGTTAGGACTAAAGTAAAGCAATGGTTTTCTTAGTCAGAAGACAGACTTCCAACAAATGCAAGACATGGAGCATATCTATAAACTCAGAAGAGCAAACAAGCAAGCAGACATCTTCTGAGCATTAAAGAGGGAAGTTTCAAAAATGTAAAATATACATGGGGGGATTTGATGGGGGGATTTTTTCAGATATTAACACAGACCCATTTTTTTCTTCTTTTATATAAAACTATTGGAGACTCTACTGTTTCCCAACCAATAAACAATTAACTATCCTGGGTGATAAGGACTAACAAACTTCTAGAAACTGGCATGCAGGCACTGAGGGTAATAGATGACTAGAATCCTGGCAACAGGGTATAAAAGAAAAAACAACAATAACAATTAAAAGTTACCTCAGCAACTCAGGAAGCAGAGATCTCTGAGGTCATAACCTGAACAACACAGACTTTCTTGGCCCGATGGCCCTAAAAACCTTGGTTGTATTTCAAGATGGTGAAACACTTTGAGTCATTTCATAATCCTGAGTTTGAATGATGTAAATTAAATTTGAACACCCCTTTAATATTAATTTCCTTAATTAAAAAAAAAACACAGAACTTGGGGGGATCAACTTCAGTCATCTCAAAATGGAATTTTCCAAACTTCTCATTTCTGTGTGAGCTAGATAAATTTGAGTGTCAACAAACCATTGCATTAGCTAATTAGTCTTTTCTGCCTTAAGACATTAGCTGGGAACATATTTAATCTAGAATATTAGGTTTTGGGGATGCTGTACTGACAAAACACAAAATGGGTGACCCAAACATCAGAAACATATTGTCCTATAGGACTGGAGTCCAAAACTCCAAAATCAGGGTGTTGACAGGATTGGTTCCTCGTGAGAACTGTAAGCGAAGGGTCTGCTCCAGACTTGTGCCTTGACTTACATACATGGTTGTTTTCATGTTCATATGGTATTCCCACTGTATGAGAGTCTCTCTCCAAATTTTCCCTTTATATGAGAATTCCAGTCATTGGTTTGGGGCTCCCCTTATTGATCTCATTTTAACTTGCTTAAAACCCCATCCTTAGAAAAGGTCACATTTTGAAATACTGGGCATTAAATCTTCAACATATGAATTTTGGGGAAAAGGGAACATAATTTAATCCATAATAGTTGGTATCTGTACAAAAAGAATTAGAAAATAAAATCATAAATGTCCTCTTTTCCATCTACTGCTGATTTTTGTCAAAGGAAACCTCTTTAAAGTTTAGTATTGCTGATGGGTCACCTTAGATTCATTGCCTTATCTTCTTCATGATCAAAAGCAGTGTTTAATAATTAAAGACTAGCCATTATGCTTCCACACACTTACCAGAGTCAACCTGGTGCACTA
The DNA here is from genome assembly GCA_020662805.1 of Glaucomys volans. Classification (NCBI taxonomy): domain Eukaryota; kingdom Metazoa; phylum Chordata; class Mammalia; order Rodentia; family Sciuridae; genus Glaucomys; species Glaucomys volans. The sequence continues at coordinate 99,180 of JAJEJO010002904.1, forward strand.
TTCTTTCTAAAATAGCCCCACCTCCTCTAATTTTCTCATAATGTTCTTGGAAACATGAACCATATGTTGATCATCTTAGCACACTTGTTGCACAGCATTGTGTTTTAAACAAGATATATCATTAATAAACATTTTCAAGATGAATTGGAATGTTAGTTGGGATTATCAATTTTCTCACTGACTATGGAACTTTGTGAAGTTAATTGACTCACCTAGGAGATTGCCTTAGTCTCACTCACCAAGTTCTAATTAAGTAAACTAATGAAAAATTGACAAATGGTGGCTCAATTAGACCTATTCCATCTATCTTGTTCTCTGGATGTTCACTGGCCTTGCATTCCTAGAGTGAATGTAATTAATGGGATACATTAAAACTCTGGTCTCATCCCTTGAAAAATGTAGATCCCAGAATTTGGTGGGTTTTCTTCAAGAGTCCGTCCAGTAGGATCTTGTAGCCAGCTAATGAGGATGGTACAATTAAAGTTTATTACTGATCAAATTTTCCCACACACTACATACTACCAATTGAGAGAAAAGTTTGTACATGTGAATGGAATAAAATTTCTATGTTGTTCAGCAATTTGCATGTAAATTCTGATGTCATTTTCAGGTGACACCAGTCTCAGTTCTATGCCTTTTCAAAGATATCTCCCTGATAATGCAAACTAAAGATACCCATTTAGCCCATTTGTTTTCTGTTGTTATTCTTTCAGAAATTATCTTTTTTTGTGCTGAGCACATGCAAAATAATCCTTTATATTTGTTTTTACTCTTGACTGCCCCATATATTCCACCCAAACCCCCACTGGAATATAAACCCCAGAAGTTCAGGAGTTCAGTTGTCTTGATTGATAGGTCACCAAGGCCTGGCTATAGAAGGAACCACAATATTTGGTAAGCATGACTGCATGACACCCTCTCCGCCCATACCAGCTCTCTGAGCTCCCACAAATCTCCCCTCTATTCACATCACTCAGCTCTTACTGGTCTCCTTACTGTTATTCAAACACACCTCCATATTCTGCCTCGAAGTCGTTGCAGTGTGTTTTCTCTCTTTTTCTATTTGGTTTTCTTTGTCTTTTTCAGATGTCTTCCAAACATGTCATACTACCTTTCTCTATGAAATCCCCCTCCAAGCCTCAGACTCTCTAATGCTTGACTTTGCTTTGTTGCTTTTTTTTTTTTCATGGCATACACCATGTGAAATAGCATGTATTCATTTTTCCTACTGGACACTGTGATCCACCACTCCAAAAACCCTGCTGGAACTAGACATTCATTCTCCAGGCTGTGATACCTGGTCACTGGGAAGGCTATTCCTGCTCCAGAACCACCTCTTGGTTTCATGGAGGTCTTTGTTACTACTGAGCCTCAATTTAACCTTTCCTTCTGCCCACTTGTTCCACTCCCTCCTTCCTTCACACATGCTGATTCTCCATAAAAATTCCTATATAAAAGTTTCTATTTAAGAATGATTTTCCTGTGAACACAAGCTAAGCCACCAGTGAAGAGTTACCTGGAGTGTACAGTTCATGAGAGCAAGGACTTTGCCTAACAGATCCATTCTTACTCACTCCTGTGTACCAGAGGTCTGGAACAGAACCTGAAGGGCACTCCATTAGTGTGTGCTGAACACATGTATGGATAACATAGCAGTCATCTCTCCTCTGAGAATTTAATATATGCAAATGGGTGAATTCCATATATTTTTTACTTGAAGACAATGCAGAGCAGCTTTCAGGAGGTTGTTCAACTCCTTTGAAGGAAAAATGCTACCATACCATGAATAATCTCAGTGGATAGTGCATCTTGCCTGTCACCATTTCCAGTTATTGTTTCTCGTAGACATGTAGAGGCAGCCTGGGGTGACCTTGCAGCTCATTTGACCTTACAGGAAACATAAAGAAGCCATATGAGCAATTCTTTATTTTCTAAATGAAGAAATTGAAACCTAAAATAGTTAAAATGACTCATTTAAGCCAGTTATTACTAGAGCTCAACAGAACTAGCCCCTAGACCTCTTCCATGTTCATTTTCATTCAAGAACAAGTCTCGCTACTAAGAACTATATTTTGATTTTATTTAACTGAAATTTTTACACACACACACACACACACACACACACACACTCACCCCTTTCTGGCTTGCCCAAGCATTATTTAAAACTTGATTTCATTCTTTGAAAGACTAGGTATCCCTCTTTGATTATGACTCAGAGGTGCCTCTGTAGTGTTGAAACAAGCAGAAAATTAAATAAAAAGAAACTATTGCTTTTAAAATTTATTTGTGAAGCTCTTAATAAACACTGCAGGAAATGGTAATCATGACCCCATTGATCTTAAGAAGTCTTCCAAGAGTCACTGACTAGTTCTGTTACTATAGAGATGTCAATATGACTGTTGTCAAGATAACTTTATTATATAAAGTCTGAATTTTAATAGATGATAGGGACAACATATTTAATATACTAGGATATATTTAATATTTATATGGAGATTTGTATTTGTGTTTCCATGTACAGATACAAAAAAGAATGGTAAATTTTAACTGGCATGCATAATAATTCTACCTAACTTGCTTTAAAACTGGCACATTTGATTTAATATTTGGTTCACTTGAAACTCATGGTCAGTAAGACTGAGAACAACTAAGAATATATAAATATCAAATATTTCATAGAACTTCTTTTAGGGGAATGAAGAACACCACTGTCATAGGACCCATGAAGATGTCCTTCTGAAGTTATCTTCTCTGCTGCAGACACTGACTGGTGACCCTAGCTACTCTCTCTGTCTGGATCCATGGAGTCCATCTTCACACAGACTGTTCCTGATGAATAGCAGAGGTGCCACGTAGGCCCATGCTGGTGAAATGGCCGACTGCTCCAGCTAGTGACATTGGTTCAAGGACTCTAGATTAACCTGGCAGAACCCTTCATACAACTTTGATACTGTCCAAGATTTTTGTTACCAAATTTTCCTATGTCACCTCTCACCTGCATTCCTGTCTAAAGGAAGGCAATTCTACCTTCCCTCACTTCTTCCATCAGTAAATATTACATACCCATTCAAATCCAAATAAGTATCTGCTTCTTGGCAGATCTAGTCTAATGCAAATGATAAACACTATGTGGAACATGAGATGTTCCACCCAACTTCACCACTTCCTATACTCAAAGACAACATTCAGCATAACTTCCAAAGTAATGATTCCTTTGCCTATCATGTATGAGAACATGATTTGGTCCCCAGCACCACAGAAACTGAAAGAAACGACAAAATAACTATTCCTCATTAAGTGTCCAAGTGTCCAGGAGACATCTGGAAATCACTTTGGGGGAATCTCAACCATCACAAAGCTACATCCATTCTCAGGAGGTATAGAGAATTCTTTTCTTAATGTGACAATGCTTCATGGTTAGTTTTGATGCAGTAGGAAAAAATCACTATTGGTTGAGTTTCTAGAAATTGTTCTATGATGTACATCAAAATGGACAAAAGTACAATCTTAAAAGGAAATGATGATGTTGAATTATGGATAACTGAAATAAAGTATAGGAGAATGATGACACTATGCCCAGGAAAACAGTCAGTATCACAGATAACTATCCTTCCTGGGCATGCTTGAGGGAGAAATGCATCTTCTGTGAGCCTGAATCTACAGAGACAGACATACTTAGCAGCTATGATATGCAGTTCGTTACATAAACTTTATAATGCAATCATAAATTCTTTTCTAGAAAACATTCATGTTCATTCTGATGTGCTATGGAATGATCTATGAGGGACTATCATTTGATAGTCATTACCTCTTGGTACATAATGTGTAAGTGCATGGAAAGAGATCTGGGCTCTACCAGATCTGCCATTAACCAGCCATGGGCCTTTGGGTAAAGCCTCCTTGTGGGCAACAATGCTGTCAACCCCGGCATCCTTAGCTCAAAGGATTGTGCATATTCAAAGGAGTCAACGTGTCTAGAATGGCTTTGTAAATTAGAATGTGCAAGAATAAAACATATGATTTCTCTTTAAAATAGAAGTCTGTACCATAAAATTGTCAGAATTTTAGCGCTGCAGTATTGTTTCACTTGTTAGAATCAAAATTGCACAATGTAAGTATGAAGGACAGAGAGTGCTTCCCGTGAACATTCCTGTATATTGCCATCCTTTGTGTTTTTCAACTCTTAATGCACTGGGACTGTGTTGGCTAATGTCAGGTAAATCATCCTATTTCTACTTACAGGCAGGGATATAGATTTTTAAATGTAAGCCATAAAGTTTATTAATCAGTGACCAAGACACAAATAAACATTATATACAGTGTATAATTGAATCCCTTTTAATTCCCACAACAGGGTTCTATCGTGACATTTATGTTTCAAATCGATGGGTTTTTTATTACACAAACTGAAATATCAGAGAACAAATCATTCAGCCTCCTGGCATCTATTATCTGTTCTAATACCAGGTCTTAGAGTTCTTGTTTCTATGCCCATGACTAATCTACAACATAGGATACTTTTACTTCACCTCCGAATATCAACAGGACCTCTAAACAGAACCCCAAAGGCTTCTACTCCCTTTTTCCTTCATATCACTTCCAAATTGCTGTTCTTTAGAGTCTTAGTCTGGCAACATGTCTTCTGCTCTAAACTCGTCATGGCTTTTTGTTGGATGGTGTTTGTCCTCTTTGGACTGACACTCAAACCATCTGCGGTGCCATTCAAACTCACCCTGTCTATCATGTTCCCCATAATCCAACTCTATTCACCTTTTACTCTGGAGAAAAGTGGTTTACTCACTAATTTCAGAACTGAGTTTGTACTTTTCAGCTTCTTTTCCCTCCTCTTTTTCACTTGCATTCCTACTTAAATATCAATTAGTTCTCGAACAGGAAGGCTCTCAAGAGGTGTCTGTTCAAAGCCTTTATAAACCAAAAGATCAAGCAGATCCAATCCCATCAGTTAATGAAAACTCTATATTCCCAAACCACAGCTCGAAACCTGCCATTTATATGTTCACTGTTCCCAGTGATCTGCAGTGAGTCAGCCATGGAGATGAGGGTAGCACCCAGGTCCCATGGATTCTAAAGAAGCATTGTATGACATCCACCTTCAATGGCAGCCCTTCCATTGATCTTTCAAGATTGAGTCAGAACAGGAATTAGCTCCATCTTTTTTGAATCTTTGTATCACTTTTATTGTCTATATAAAATTCACCTGAATACAACCATAAGGCACTTCATGATCTGTTAAATTTTCTTAGTGATTTTTAAATTATAGAAGTATTACCTACTTGCCATTATACTTTGAAACTTTACAGAGACATATGAAAAAAAAATGGAAAGGCCAAGATCTTCCTTATACGTCACCCATCCATAGTAACAACTGCTAATAACTTATTTTCCTATGCATCTGCTAATAGGTACATAGAGCTGGTATACCTAGAAAAAGTTCTAGTCTGTTCTTCAAAGAGCTCATGTTCAATCTTTCTTGTTCTTCTTACCCAGTGTGAACACATGGACACACAGAAATGTATAGAGATCATGCTATGCATGTTAACCTTAAATTGAAACAGATATAATCTAAAATTAATTAAATTAATAATTAAATTTTTGATTGACACCTTTTTTTTTTTAAAATTATTAGTACACATCTATGGTATTTCTAGTGAGACCCTCCTCAGTATTTAATCTTTTATGACATCTGTATAAGATTCCACACTAACATAGTTGGTAGAAGACTACTAGAATTTTGTGTGTGGAGAGAGAGAGCTCATGTAGAGCACATATAATATTTATATAAGAAATTTACCAAAAATAAATTATTTCAAATACACATTGTGCTTAAAATCTTTATATGTATATGTGCGTGTATATATATATATGCATATATATATTATTTTCATATATATACATATACATTTTTTTCACCACCTGGATATAAATGGATTTATTTTCCTCATCCTCACCACCCATTGTGTTTCTGCCTTTTACTCATTTGATGGATAAAAATGCTTGCATGTTTTTACAATATGTGTCTCTCTATATATACAGTTATTTGTTTATCTTTTCAGTTAATTGTAAGACATTTCTTATGTACAGTTTCCTTTTTCCCATTTCAAAATCTCATCTATTCTTTTTCTGCACTTTCTTTGATAATTTGCTATGATTTTTTTTTGCTAAATGTCTTTTTTCTTGTTTAAAAGTAGAATGAGAGTTTAAGGTCAAGACTTTCTTTCCAGCTTTGTTTCCTCATAAGTTTTCAAAACAGAGCTTGGCAGTAGCAGTAATTCAGTAAGTGCTTAGAGTTTGGTTTTTCTATAGCAGGTTGTCTAACTCTCAATCTTTAAAGTTAACTTAATCAGAGATAAAAGCTAATCAAGCCAGACATGTTTTATTATGGGGTTGAGCATATTGGTTGACTTTGATGCACTTTTTCTCCAATCTAACAGGTGTCAGTAAAGCCAGGTGTGCAGCGATCTTTGACTGGACATGATATCTATCAGCATAATGGGCTATAGTGTTAGGTATATTTATGTCCTTTACTGGCTTATAAGACAGTGCTACATAGAAAATGGTCCTTCACAGTTTTATTCTACCACTACTTCATATTCATGTACAGCCAAGGCTCCTATCTTGTCCTCCTGATTTAGGTTCATATCACGTTTTCAAACAATTTCTATCACTTGGCATTAATTGATAAGAATCAAAGTTATGTACCTAGTTTACTTCCTTTTCCTTTTGGTCAGATGAGAATGTCCCAATCTTTACCTCTAGGAAAATGAAAATATAATGATAAAATATTCTTACTGGATAGAAAGAGAGGAGGGAAACATGATCTAAATCCTCTCCATGACCATGTGACGCTTGCATCCCACTCAAGAAGGGACTTTCTCTCATAGTGCCAGCTGTCCCTGCAGCTCAGAGTAAACCTGTTTCTCCATACAGATTGAGGAAGCTGCTACCCATCAGCTAATGGGAAAAAAATCCATCAAATCTAACCCAAGTTTCTTTTGTCAAGTTGAATATTCTTTCTATTTTGTCAATGGAAAGTATGTAAAGATCTTGGAGAGAGTTCTATTTTTCAATGGTCTGACATTCTGAACCCTCCAACCCTCTTGAGGGCACCTCAGAAAGTTGCTCTCTCATGATCTTCCCGGGGAGTACGGACACACATCACTGCTCTTCCTCCCCAAAATTTCCTCTGCATCCCCACTCCCATGTGACTAATTTCTACCATGACATAATATGAACGGCTACCTAATTACTCCACTCCACTCATTACCTTGCCTCCCTATCTCTTTTCTGTCATAGAGCCCAACAATCCATGGATAGAAATCGGTTAGCTGTGTATGTGGATCTCCATGCTTTCTTTATTTCTCAAGAATATTTGGGGAAACTTTATACCACTTCTGCTGCCAGAATGGACTTGGTTTTATTTCTGCAGCCTGAACCTGTTCTTCTCTCTGTGTTGTGATCTCTTTCACTCTATTCCTGTGCCATGTCTTTAACACTGCATCAAAGAGTAGCCTGTCATTCTTACCCTGTCCCACTGTAATGCTTCTCTTTATTTTTCTCCTACTCATCTCTTTTTTTTCCAATTATCTGCATATTTTGCCTTGATCAAGTTCTCCTTTCTTCCTTTTCTCACTGGAGTGCCTTAGGTCTGGGTTTTGTTTTTGTATTTTAAGAATTATACATCCTTACCTTTTTTCCCAGAGGCCCTTTAAGGAAGCAGCCCTTGATATTTCTTAGGCTGGTTTGTTTCATAAGGATTTATAAAAGAGTTGTTAGAGAGCCAGTGATCCCTGTGATTTATGAGTATTGCTCAAGCAGTAGCATAACTGCAAGAATTGAGCAAAACACAAGGATCCAGAGGGAAACAGAAAGCTAATGTAAAATGCCATGGACCTCTAGTTTCGAAAGGATCCTGACAATAATCCAGTCAAGTCTCAGTACCTTATAGAAAAACATACTGCCTTTCAAAGACAGTGAGTGATTACAGAAGGCCATGCCACTAATGGGCAGCAAGATTGAAAAAAGGGAGCAAAACCCAAGACTCTTGTTTGCTACTTGGTTTCTTTCTCTACCCCTTCCATTACCGTCACTTCACCATTTTTAAAGTTCCAGAATTAAGCACCAGCTACGTGAACCCTCTCTCATTAATCTAGGGGTACAGATCTCTGGCATACATCAAGGGAGTTACTTTCCATGGAAGGGAAGTCGGTCTGACAACAGCTTGGGAACTTACAATTGCATTGTTTTAAGAGCAAACTGCCTCTCTGATCTGCCTTCTAAATTATAGGGGAGGAAGAATCCAAGCTCCTAATAAAGTTTTAAATAGACTGCATAGAGCGGCATGCTAACTTTGAATAACGGTGCCATCCAGGAGAGCCTCATCCTCATTCTGGAAGGCAGAGACTTGGCCTTAGTACCAGAGGGAGATAATGATGCTCAGGTTAATCCAAAGAGAAAGGCAAAGGAGTCTCAAGTTGCCTTCCCTTAACACCTTGACCAGTTCTATGCTTAGAGAAAGGAGAAGAAACTCCCCATCCTGGGTAGGTCATGGTGGCTGTCTGCAAGCAATGAGATTGCCTTTGCAATGTTGCTGTTTCCAGATTTATGTCAAGATTGAAGTACAATAGGAAAAAGAGATAGCAGATGTGGAAGCAAAGAATGTCCCCCACACACTGATTTTATGCATGGCCCATATTTATGAATCCTTCCTTCCATGTTGTGCATTCTGTGATTGGTGCCATGATATTTTTTTCTTTCCCCCTTCAAAGTATGGGAGAGGGATTAGTAAAAAGTGTTCCTGGAGGAGGAAAGAAAACATTTTTAATTGTAGACTTTAGATGTTCTTTTTATAAAAACAAACCCAGTAAGCATTATTTGTAATAATGTCTTATGTTTTTATTTGCCTGGGACACACAGGATTATCTCTCCTTGGGGGAAGTCTCTAAAACTATATTGCTTCAGTTTAGGTTTGATTTAGTAGATCCAATACAAGACAGCCAGTTAAATCTGAATTTCAAATGAACACTAAATATTTTTTTAGTATTAGTTGCCTCAAATATTTCATGATGCAAACATACACTAAAAATGTCTTTGTTTTTCAATTAAAATACAAGTTTAAAAATGCATCCTTGCATTTTTCTTTGCTAAATATGGCAACCCTATTTAGACTTCAGTATTGAGCCAACTGTTGAGACTTCTGCCTCTGCAATTGTAGAGAAGTCTGAAGTCATAGGAATTGTTAGGTAGAGTGAAAAGGGAAAGGGGAAGAAAAAGAAAGGAAGAATACCAAAATACCATGGAAATGACAGCAAACAATACCAAGTGTTTCTTGGATATGCCAAAAAATGTGGCTTTGGTCAATAGGTTGGAATTATGATTTTTGCTGTCAGTGAAAGGTTTGGTCTTACAAATGTAGCAGTTAGGAATATTCTTTTATCATTTCTCACCACAGTGGTGGAAAACACAGAAGCAAAAGGTTTCACAATTTTGGAGGTGGGTAAAGGAGGAGTATTTCATGGGTCTCAAGATCTGGGGCACTGCATTAATACAGTGATTGTCCATACTCAGGATCAGTCACTTATTAGGAATATAGTGCCTTTTATGTGTTCCATGCCACAGTTATTTCAACTTTAAATCCAGGACAAAAACAGTGGCTCTCTCATAGGTTCTCATGGGGACCCTTGAGTATAAGGCATATAAATTTCCAAGCACCTTAATTGGTTAACAAATATCCAGTAAGTAGTAATGACTCTTGTCCACCTTCCTCTCCATCTTTGAAAAAAAGCTATCAAAATTTTAAAAGCAGGATAAAAGTGGTTTATCCAAGAATAGATTTGGACTCAGCAAAAACAAACAAACAAACAAAAAACAAAAAAAAATACAAAAACAAAGTTCATAAACACACAATACGTGACCATGAGTGCAATTTTGAGCAAAAGTAGAAAGGTAAATGAGACTACATTATTTATCTGTGGCGTATTTGACATAAGGAATGGACCATTTTTAACATACCTGTTCTATGCAGTGAAAATATCCTCAATAATAATCCTAAAGTAAATGCAAATAACAATTGAGGAAACAGGTGAATGGCAAAAATAAAAATCATTAAAAATTTTAGTAAAATCACTTAAAATAAATATTATAGTATTAAAAGGTAAAAAATAATGACAAAGGTATAAGAAGAATTATGTGATTAGTTTTTCCTTTTATTGTAAGAAAAAATAATAAAAGAAAAAAATGCTTTTAAAAAGTCAAGACTGTCCCTTCTTATTATCTATCAGAATTCAGTATCAATAGGCAGGATGTGAGGCCTCTGTATTGATCTCCTGATTTATGTGACTACAGTTCCCACTGTTATGTTATTGAAGAACAGGAGTGTGAAGTGGATTAGTCCAAGGCAATGGAATTCTGATTTGATGATCAACAAAGCATGTTACGATGAAGCAATTACATATGAACTGAAGCAATAAGTATTCTCAGGCCTAATACTTCCCCCTTTTCCAGATCTTTAAATATTATCTATTATTTTTACATTCTCTACTTTCCATCCAAATGTGAATAGCTTGTGGCTCTTCACTTAGAGTCAAAACTTTTACAGAACTCCCCGAAGACTCTCTCCTGGGTTACTACCTTCAGGTAAAAAATCACAGGCAACTTGACATAGGGTTCTTAATTTTTCAAGAATAACAGCTGTCAATCATTATAGGGCATTCACATCGTCAATGGAATTTTTTAAAAATCCAAGTGTTTGGACAGGATGTGAGTCCTACTGCTTCAGAACCTCCATGGGTGCATTTCTGAATTTTCTTCCTTTTTTGTTTAATCCCACTCTGAATGTTAATGGATAGCCAGGGCTAAACACCATCACTGCAGTCATACAGACTTGCACTACACAAGAAACAAAATCAAAGACATTAAGCTACCTTGCTGTAATTTTAAATCAGCTATAATTGAGCAGTGAATTCCTGGCAACTTCAATTCATAGGTAGAAGCTAAAAGAAGATTAATTTTCTTCATAGCATGTTTACATCAGCAAAATAATTTCCTGGGAATTGACCTCTTCTCAAATCAAACTTTTTTGATCTTTTCATTTAATCGAATCTCTCTTCTATAACAATTTGACTTTCACAGCTTACAAAGAGCAGAATCAAGAAGTATTTTAAGTATTTGTACATTTAGATTAGATTTTTGTTTCCTTAATTTTGCATTTCAAAGTCCATTAGCAAATGCAGCATTTATAAGATTTGCTGGCTCAGAATCAATCAATACAGGTTTCATTTATGAATTGACTCGTATAGGCACACAACTTTTTATAGAAATGAGATTATTGAGGGATAATTGATGCTTAACAAACTGTATTATATATGTTTAAAGTATAAAAATTATTTAATTTTGAAATTTTTATACACTCATAAAACTACTACTACAATTAAAATAATATTTTTATTACTCCTAAAGTTTCTCATGTTTCTCTAACATGTCATCCCAATCTACATCTCTCTTCCTAGGCAACCATTTATCTGTCTTCCATCACTAAAAATAGTTTTATTATCTAGAATTTTTAAAATTTCACATATAATTTATGTCTGATTTCCTTCACTCACCATTTTTTAAAATCTCTTTGAATCTTTGAATCAGTGATTTTTTAGCTTTCAGCATATAGATCACGGAAATATTTTGTTAATCTGTACCTAATTATTTCATATTTCTGGGTACTATTTTAAGTGTTTTTTTCCATTTCAATTTATAATTATAGTTCATAGCCACAGTATTCTGTGTATTTGCCAACCTACATTACTAGTTTGAGAATTTTTAATGCAAAATATAAAGCTGTTTTTCAAAAACTGCCATTTACATTCAAATAAAATTTTATTTTTTATCTAAAATTTGCATACATTTTATTTCTTTTTCCTCTCTGATTGTATTGGATAGTTTTTTTTGTATGATAGTGAGTAAAATTGATGAGAGGAGACATCTATGCCATGTTCCTGAATTTAGATGGAACAACATTCAGTCTCTCACTTTTAACAGAATTTTATTTATTTATTTAAAATATATATATATGTGTGTATATATGTATTTAACAATTTGAAGAAATTCTCTTTCAAATGAGAGTTTTAATTTTCTTTTTTTTTAGTGGGCCAAACTTAGTCATTTTCTTTATAAAAATTAAGAATAACAGGAAAAAAAATCATAATATCAATAAAGGGACAAAATATCTTATTAAACTAACAATATGTATAACATTTATAGAAGAAAGACTTAGCACATTCTTAGAACCTTGAGAGATGGATTGAGCAAATGTAAAGGTATGCCTTACTCTTGCTGAAAGAATTCAATATTGTTTAGCTATTAATTCCCCTAAATTAAGTTATAATTATATGTACTAATTAAAATTGCATATGTTAATGCAGAACTCTGCTTCCTTTCCTTGGTCTTCAATGTTCTTTTTTGTAAATTTTTTTTTTACTTTTTATTTTTACAGACTGCATTTTGATTCATCGTACACAAATGGGATACAACTTTTCATTTCTATGGTTGTGCACAATGTAGATTCATACCATTCATGTAATCATACATATACATAGGGTAATAATGTCTGTCTCAGTCTACTCTCTTTCCTTCCCCCACCCCCTCCCGCCCCATTTTCCTCCATACCATCCAAAGTTTCTCTAGTCATCTCTTGCCCCCGTCTCCCCTCGGTTATGTATCATCATCCACTTATCAGAGAAAACATTCAGCCTTTGGTTTGGGGGGCTTGGCTTATTTCACTTAGCATGATACTCTTCAACTCCATCAATTTACCAATAAATGCCATAATTTTATTCTTCTTTATGGTTGATAATATTCCATTGTGTATATATATACCACAGTTTCTTTATCCATTCATTAATTGAAGGACATCTAGGTTGGTTCCACAATCTAGCTATTGTGAATTGAGCAGTTATGAACATTGATGTGGCTGCATCACTGCACTTTCCTGATTTTAAGTCCTTTGGGTATAAATCAAGGAGTGGGATAGCTAGGTCAAATGGTGGGTCCATTCCAAAGTTTTTTGAGGAATCCCCATTCCCCTGTCTCTCACCTTGTACAAAACTCAACTCAAAATGGATCAAGAACCTAGGAATTAGACCCAAGATCCTTCACCAAACAGAAGAAAAAGTAGGCCCGAATCTTCATCATGTTGACTTAGGACCAGACTTCCTTAACAAATCCCACAGAATGCAAGAAATAAAAGCAAGAATCAATAAATGGGATGTTTTCAAACTAAAAAACTTTTTCTCAGCAAAGGAAACAATCAATAATGTGAAAAGAGAGCCTACAGAATGGGAGAAATTCTTTTCCACACATACTTCAGACAGAGCACTAATCTCCAAAAATTATAAAGAACTTAAAAAACTTTACACCAAAATACAAAGAGCCGAATCAATAAATCAGCTAAGGAACTGAGCAGACACTTCACAGAAGATATACTGGTGATCATCAAATACATGTAAAAGCGCTCCTCATCTCCAGTAACTAGTGAAATGCAAATTAAAACCACCCTAAGATTTCATCTTACTCCAATTAGAATGACTATTATGAAGAACACAAGCAATAATAAGTGTTGGCAGGGATGTGGGGGAAAAGGCACACTCCACATTGCTGGTGGAGTTGCAAATTGGTGCAACCACTCTGGAAAGCACTATGGAGATTCCTCAGAAAACTTGGAATGGAACCACCATTTGACCTAGCTATCCCACTCCTCAGTTTATACCCAAAGGTCTTAAAATCAGCATATTACAGTGACACAGTCACTTTTGATGAATTTTGATGACTTTTCTACATTTACTGAGATGATTAAACTTTTTTCAATTTATGTTGATATGTTGAATTACATTCAATGATTTTTCTATCTTTCTTGGTAACTAGTTAGTTTTTAATTATTTATTTATTTTTATGGGGGCATATGAATTATATATAATGATGGTTTTCACTGGTTTATTTATTCCTCTTTTTGTTCCTGGAAGCTTTTGGATTAATTTTATGCTCATAAAATTTCACATAATCTCTGTCACTGGGTCATTATTAATGCTTCTTTAAACAATTAATGGTTCCCTTAATGTTTACAATATGCAACTTTAGTTAATTATAATATAGCTTATCTCAAATAATCTATCAACATATTTCAAATAATATTATGTGGTTTTGTAAATAGTGTAAGAATCTTATAGATGGCTACAGATTCCTTTCTTCTCTTTTTATCCTTTTGTTATATTATCTCTTTATAAACTCAAAATGTATTGCTATTATATATATAATATATGTGCAAATATTTGCATATATATTATTTATATATTTATATATGATATATATATATAAATATTTGCATGTATATATTAGGCAAGAAAATATCTTTTATAGCAACTAAAGCATTTTAAACCATTTTTATATTTACATTTATATTAACTATTTCCAGAATTTGTGTGTTTATGTGTGTATATGTGTAGATCTAAGTTTTATCTGTTACAGTCAGACTTTCCTGAAAATTGTATTACAAAGCATTTCTATGGCACAAGTCTGCTGGCAGTGAATTCCCTATTTTTGTTTGTCGACAGAATGTCATGTCTCTTGCACTTACATAAGTATTTTCACTGTGTATAAATTTTGGGTTGACAACATTTTACTTTCAGTGCTTTAGACAGGATGATCCCTTTTCTTTGGGCTTGCATACTTTCTGACAAGAATTCTGCTACAGTTCTCTCCTTACTCTGTAAATCACATATCACATTCTGCCCTCTCACTACCTTCAAGATATTTAGTTTATTTTTGATTTTGAACTAATGGAATATGAATTGTGTTGGTATGTATGTGTGTGCTATTTCTTTTGCTTTTAACCTTCTAGGAGTTCCCCCAATTTCTTGTACATCTAGTTAAAGGTATCTTGTTTGTTGTTGGTTTGTTTTTGGAAAATTATCAGCCATTATCTCTTCAACAATTTCCTCTACCCTGTTCTCTTTGCTTTCTTTTTTAAAGAATTGCATGTTAAGCTATTCAATATTGTCTCACAATTTTAGTTGCTCTGTTTTTTTCTTTTGGTTTTTCAATCTGTTTTTTTTTAATTTTTCCTCCTGTGTTTCTGTTTGGGTTACTTCAGTGGACAAATCTGTAAATTCAAAGATGCTTATCTGAACTTCTTGAGGCTGGGCTAACTGTTCCAAGTCTTTATGTCTTTTTTTCTGATTTTTATTTCTACCCTTTCCTTTTGATTTTTTTCTTACAGTTTTGGCTGCTCTTTTTAAATTCTGCACATATTATTGCATTTTGTCAGCATGGTTTACTAGAGTCTCGAACATATTGATCATCAATATTTAAAATGCCTGTCTGAAATTTCAACATCTCAACCATCTCATAGTCTGGTTCTGTTGATTGCTTTGTCTCATGACCATGTTTTGCTTTCTGTTTGCAGTTATTAAGAGTTCCATAAGTTTTGATTCAGTATGGAGCATAGTTTGCAGAAGAGCAGAGCTGAAATAATTGAATAAATGAAATGAGCATTCTTCTTCTATTGTTGGGCATTCAGGTGGAGTGTTGAATTAATATGGGACAATGTGGAGTAACTTTGGATTTTGTTGTCATTATTACCTTCACTGACTTCAAATTCCTTTAGTGTTACCATGTACTTAATGTGTGGAGCATCCTACTGGATTTTTCTCAGTGTTTTACTGGACAGAAATATTACTTACGCTGTATCCAACATATATTTTGATTTGACATTTTCATTTTTATTTGATGAAAAATATTTTAATTTAAATTTTGGTTTCATCTATTACCCACAAATTATGCAAAACACATTATTTTATTTCTAAATATTTGGAACATTCCACATACTTCCTGTTATTAACTTATAATTCAATACTGTTATGGTCAGAGAACACACTTTACATGGTTTCAATCATTTCAGATACATTGAACCTTGTTATATGGGCAAGCTCATTATCTATCTTGGTAAATTTTCAAGAAAAGGAAATGAGTATGCTATTCCATAAAGTCAATATGCTTGGCAATTCGTATTGTCTATAGTTTATTAATATTTTCTTGATTCATCAGTTATTGAAGGAAAGTTGTTGAAAGATCCAAATACAGTTATAAATGTGTTCATTTCTCCTTTGAGATCTATCTGCCCTGCTGGATTTATTTTGAAGACTTGTTATTATGTGCATAAAAATTTTCAATTATATCCTTTTTATGAACTAATGCCTTTATTATGAAATCATTGTCTTCATCACCAGTAATATTCCTTACTTTGTGTTATGTATTGATAGCAACAAAACTAGACTTTATTTTTATATTAGGCAAAACTAATATAAGCTCTTCAAATTTACATTAGTGTAACATCTATTTTTATCATTTGATTTTTTATAAAATGTATTTGCATTTATTCATAATTAAAATGGGTTCATGTGCACATAGTTATACAAGATGCTGTTTATATTTAAGTGAGTTTTGTAGATAGATTCCAATGAGGTCTAGCTTATTTATCCATTCAGAACATCTTTGACCTTTATTGGTTAGTTTAGACCATTAGTTGATTCTCATAGTAAGGTTAATTCTACCAACTTAATCGTCTTTTCATTTTTTTCTTTTTCTTTTTTTCTCTTTTTATACCTTTCCATTGATTGACTTTTATGATTCTGTTTCATATTCTGTATTAGTTTATTATGTATACCTCACTATTTAATTTTCTTAATAGACACTTTCAGGTTTACAATATACTGCTCTTATGTATACCACTTCATGCCTAATTTAAGTTCTCTCTGCCTGTAATTAACAATTGTCATATATTATTTTAAAAATAATTTTTATTTTTAAATAATTGAATATTTACATATATTTATAAGAAACATTGCAGAGAGACCCTGTGTAATCTATATAGCTTCCCTCAATAGCATTATCTTGAAATATTATAGTACAATATCACAAGCAGAACATTGACATTGATGCAGTCAAGACACAAAGTATTTCATCCCCACCAGGTGCTCATGTTGACCTCTCAGAGCCTTACTCACTTTCCTTCTATACTTGGCCCCCTCTTTAATCTCTGTCAATTAAAAATCTATTCTTCATTTCTATAATTTTACCATTTCAAGAATGCTATATAAATTAATCATACAACATTTGATCATTTGGGATTGGATTTCTTTTGCTCCGTGTAATTCTCTGGAAATTTACCAGATTGTTGTGTATTTGGACAGCGCATAGCTTAGCACTGTCAGCACAGTTAATTAAACTAGCTTACTTAGCACAGTTCAGTTAAACATTAAATCATTGAAGGACACCTGGGTTGTTTAAAGTTTCTATTATTACAGATAAAGCTACTATATACATTTGCTTCAGATGAACACGTCCTCACTTCTCTGGGATAAATGCCAGGAGTGCTATTGTTCCATCACATGGTAGTTGTATGTGATCTTCCAAAGACATTGTCAAGCAACCGTTTTCCAGTCTCTGAATGATTGTAGCATTGTACATTTTCACCAAAATATGGATGAGCCAGTTTCTCTGCATCTTTATCAGCACTTCCTGTTCTTATAAGTTTTCATTTAGACATTTCGATAGGCTCTAGTCATACCTCACTGCGTGTTCCCAGAGGATGATGATGTTAAGGGATTTTCATGTGCATGTTTGATGTGTGACATTTCAGTTTTGGTGGAATGATTTTTGTGCATTTTGATAATTTTCTAATAGTATTGCATGTGTGTTTTATTACTGTAAATTTTTATGTCTTTATGCAGTATAGATATTAGCTCTTTGTTGTATGAGTTTGCAAATATTTACTTCTAGCCTATAGCTTATCTTTTCATCCATGAGAAGATATTTTTGAAGATCAATTTTTAAACCTGGCATAATTTCTCCTTTTATGGATAAATTTTTAGTGTAAATCTAAAAACTCTGCCTCACACTAGATACAGATTAGTTTTCTCCTACATTCCTTTTTTTTTTTTTAATTATTTGTAATTGGAGAAAAACTGAAAGCATTCCCACTTAAAACTGGAAAAAGACAGGGATGCCCTCTCTCACCATTTCTATTCAACATTATCCTTGAAACTCTAGCCAGAGCAATTAGACAGAACAAGGGAGTTAAAGGGACATGAATAGGAAAAGAAGAACTCAAACTATCATTATTTGCCGATGACATGACTCTATATTTAAAGGATTCAAAAAATTCCACAAGAAAACTTTTAGAACTAATAAATGAATTCAGCATAGCAGCAGGATATACAATCAATACTCATAGGTCTGTTGCATTTCTATTCATAAGTGATGAATCCTCTGAAAGAGAAATTAGGAAAACTACCCCATTCACAATAGCCTCAAAATAAAAAAAAACTTGGGAATTAATCTAACAAAAGAGGTGAAAGACCTCTACAATGAAAACTACAGAACACTAAAGAAAAAAATTAAAGAAAACCTTAGAAGATAGAAAGATCTCACTTGTTCTTGGATAGGCAGAATTAATATTGTCAAAATGGCCATTCTACCAAAAGCACTATACAGATTCAATGCAATTCCAATTAAAATCCCGATGATGTACCTCATAGAGAGAAATCAATCATGAAATTCATTCAGAAAAATAGGAGACCCAGAAAACCCAAAGCAATCCTGAGCAGGAAGAGTGAAGCAGGAGGTATCACAAGACCAGATCTCCTATATTCTTTATCTAAATGTTTTAAGAGTTTGACAGATTTACACTTTACATTTAAGTCTGTGAACCATTATTGCTTAATTTCTGTATAAGTTGTGAAACTGAGGTTGAAATATATGTTTTGCCTATGTATGTGCAATTATTGAAGTACCATTTGTTGCAGTAACTTCCTTTAATTAGCCAGGCATCTATCTAAGTGCTTAATTCTTTTCCATTGATCTTAACATACTACACCGTGCAATGAGTGCTGACCCTGAGTAGACTGTTTCCTCTGAACGTTCTTTTTAAAAATTATTTTAGCTATTTTAATTATTTTTCTTTCCCACTTAAACTTTATAATAATTTGGCCTATATCCACACAAATAGTTCTGGGGCTCTGAAGTAAATAGTATTAAACATGCATATACACTTGGGGGAGATGTGGACACCTGTACTCTTTTTGAGCCTTCCAATTAAAAAACATGGTGCATTTTTCCATTTATTCAGGCCTTCAATGAACATTTTATATGTTTTACCACACAAATCTCTGCCTTTTATTAAAAGACTGACATGTAGTTTTCTTTTCATGGCAATTATAAATGATATTGCATTTAAAAGTTCATGCCCACGTGTTCATTTTTAGTAGCTAGAATCAAAATTGATATTTTACATTATTTTCTTGCATGCTGCAGCCTTGTTGAACTCAGTTCTGGGATAATGTTAAGTTAAATGGAAATAGTTTAATCCTTTTCACACTCGTTTTTCTAAGCTTTGTTCCCTGGGTCTCTAGAAGAATATTTGGATTATGGTTATTATGTCTTGGCTATATAGGAACTAACCTGCTGAAGACTCAACTTGATATCCCGAGCCTTATGGATTCGTCACACTGTGGCTGCTGCTTTTCTTTTGGTGGCTTTCTCCCAGTGCTAAGATTTCCTCACAGTTCTCCCATGAGTTCCGTACAGAAAACAAGGAGGTATCCTCTGAAGGTATCTGTAGCATTCTTTCTCTCTCTCTCTTTCTCTCTCTCTCTCTCTCTCCTTCTTCACACACACACACACACACAAACACACACACATGCACATTATGAATTCTAGTAATCTTGTTCCTTATGAACTCGAGTCCTGTCTAATCTGTTCAGGGAGGCCACTGAGTTCTGATTGGGTTTCCCTTCAATGTATTGCTACCTGGGTACTCTTTTTTTTTTTTTTTTTTTTTGTTACTGGGGATTGAACCCAGGGGCACTCCACCACTGAGCCATATCCCCAGCCCTATTTTGTATTTTATTTAGAGACAGGATCTCACTGAGTTGCTTAGGGCCTCACGAAGTTGCTGAGGCTGGCTTTGAACTCACTATCCTCCTGTCTCAGCCTCCCAAGTGCTGGGATTACAGGCGTGCGCCACTGCGCCTGGCTTACCTGGGTACTCTTTAGGAAGTAAGTCAGGGCAATCATAAGGCTCATCTGCTTTATTTTCCTCTCTCTGGGAGAATTATCTTGGGCTCTCTTTGGTTCAATATCTGAAACTGAACTATTGATTATGTGTATGTACATATAAATATACATACATATTACATAATTTTTATATATTTTTGTAGTTGCTTGATAGAAGAGGGTAAATTAAGTTCCTCTTACTATACCTTTATCTAATTGTACAAAATTTCCCTCACATAATAGAGAATGGGACACTTTCCAACTCATATAATTAAATCTGCATTATTCCCAAACTCAAAGTAGACAAATTACAAAAAAGAAATTGGACCAATATATCTTATGAACATATTTTTAAAAAACATCCTCAACAAAATAGCAAGTCAAATTCAGCAACATATATAAAAAGGTTGATACCCAACAAAAAAGTGGGGTTCACCCCTGAAGTAAATGCTTGGTTCAACATTTATAATGCCAGATAGCAAGGAATTGCTCAGAAAATAATTGACAGAGACCTTAAAAGACACAGGAATATATATATTTTTGAAAAGAACTAAAGAAAGGAGTTCAAAGGCTCCCAATACAAAGAAACGATAAATGTTTAAGGAGCTGGAAATGCTAATTACCCTGACTTTATCATTACATTTTGCAGACGTGTATTGCATTATAACATCTCATAATGGTATACAACATTATGTGTCAATTCAAACAAAAAATAACATGTATTGAATTATAACATCCCAGAAATGTGTACAATTAATATTTGTCAATTAAAATAAAATAAATTCGAGTAAAAAAATAAGCATCCTATGGAAAAAGAATATAGACTCAGGAAACAATCAAGAAGAGTTCACAAGAGCTAACTGCTGGAACAACCTGAGCAAGAAAGCAAGTAATGATAGCACTGATTATAACCTCAAATAAGACAAATATCCACGTGTCTATGCTGAGTTAAATAAATGACTGAATAAGTAAACTGTGGGAAATGGAACACATTTTTATAGAAGTATTCAAAAGAATAAGTATAAAAGGAATCAGGAAAACTAATATTGACTGCAAAAATAATTACTCCAGGCAAAATTTACTGGTCCACACTGAAATTCATGGACAACACTTCAAGAATCAAAATCATTCTGCAGCTTCAAAGTATTTCCCCAAATATGCATTTACTGCTGTGGATGTTTTTACCAATGTCCAAAAATTACTGGGTATTCCTGTCTCCAAGAAGGGTACATGTCTTTCCCTTTGGCTTGATGTGGAGACTAACTTCAGTGAAGAGACTATGGAAAGAAAGAAATAGCAACTTAAGAGGAACTTGACAGATCCAACATTAATAAAGTGATCAAAGATAATATCATCAGTGTTGTCATGTTAATATCATGTACCTCTCGATATGATGTCAGGTTAAAAAGACTTTGCTTTCTAGAATCTTTCCCCCAAATCCATAATCTCATTCGAGTGATAAGAAAACACCAACAAACTAAACAGAGGAAACACTCTACAAAATACCTGATGAGTGCTCTTCAAAAGAGTTAAGGTCATAAAGGAAAGCAAAAACTAAGAAACTCTCACAGGTCAGAGACCATTAATACTTGATGATTAAACAACCAGGCACCCTGGTTTGGATTGTGAAATATGCAGGGGGCATTGGTGGGAAAATTAGTGAAATCTAAAAAACCCTGCAGTTGAGTCAATCACATGGAGTTCATTTCCTATATTTAATCATGATGTTATAGCATCATAGTGCTATAACATGGAAATTTAGCGGTCCTGAGTGAAGGAAAATAAGAGTTGTCTGTATTATTTAAAACTTTTCTATAGACCTCCAACTATTTCTACATAAAAATGACAAAAACAAAGCTCCCTTACACTTGCCTACATAGCAAAAGCTACCTCTGTCACTCTCAGTCTTCCTGCTTCAATCAGCTTGGTGTTCTTTCAATCTCTAGTGCTTGGCATGCTCCCTCCTACCCTAGATCTTTTGCACAAGGCTCCCAAGTTCTTCCTCTGGCTTTAATTAAATCTCTGACATCCTATTCTGTAGCAATAATCCCTTATTCACCCTTGCAGATCTCAGATCAAGGATCTCTTCCTCACTTTGACATCTCTCACTAGAACAAATACTTTGTGTGTAAGTTCTCATGAGTCATGGACTACTCCTTCATAGCCCTAGACCCAGCTGCAATGCCTCTGTATGATTATTTATTAATACTTGTCTCTTCTACAAAACAGTAAGCTGTATTGTCAGGACTGTCCACAGCTCAGTTTATCCAATACTTAGCGCAAACACTGACATAGTGTAGTCACTCAATAAATACTAGTTCAATAAATAATGTTGCTTCTTTACATTTCTGAAAAGTCTAAAACTGTTCTTTCACTTGCCCACAGAAGGAGGAGGGCCACTTCCCTTTTCATCAAGCGGGTTGGCAGGCAAACATCCCAGTTACAAACATTGTACAGGGAAATCATTAAAAGGAAGCAGCTCACCAGTTCCTCTCTGTCCGTGCAGGGTGAAATCTTCCAGCTCCTTCTACAGTAACTTTCACTCAATAGATAAAGAATGAGAGGTGCAAGCCAGGGAAGCCTTTGTCTCCCTTTATTTCCTTTCTTTCTTCTTCTGCTTTTTATTTTTTTGTTGTTAATTGAAAGGTGTTAAAACCCATTTTGCAAGTTGCTGTTTATCAGGCAAATGATTCTTTGAGGCAAACCCCCGTGGGACTTGCTTTACATTTCGGGGACATTCCAGTTCAGTGACAGCAGATGGAACATCATAGTTAGGATTTTAAAAAGAGCAACAATGAAATGAGTTCTGGAGAGATAACAAGACTGCAGATACACAGGGGGGAATATAGCTAGAAAAATTTATGTTTTGAACTAAAACCTATACCCAGGGATAAGAGAAGGAGGGAAGAAGGGAAGTAAACTCTTTCTGGGTGTTGGTTATAAAGTCCTCCCTGTGACTGACTACCTGAGAAGGGAATCCTCTCTGCTGATTTAATATCCTGTAGTGCCCAGTGTTCCTTCTTGGGGGGTCCTATGGGGAGTTTAAGTCCATCTGATACTTGTTACAGATCCTCTGTATGGATGTGATATTTATTATTTGCCTTTCTATGGGATTGTTACTGGACATTAATAGTCCAAAATATAGAACAAAATTGGTCCTGCATTAAAAGAACATCAAGTATTAAATATTTGACAGGAAGAATTTCAGGTGACAAGTGTTCCCAGATTCCATGGCCATCACACCACAGATAGTGAAGACTTGCCTTGTTTCATATATGAATCGTGTTGATTCACATATACAAGACCTACTCACTGAATGGATAATAAAGTGCCCGTGAAAAGGAATTTATCTGAAACAAACATTTCTTTTATATTAAAAGGCCATTCATGCACCATTCCCTGCTAATGTTTAGAAAGTTGAAAGATTAGATATAAGTAACCTATAATCACACCACTCAGAAATCATGCCTGCACCCTGAATTTTTTAGTAATTATAATTACAAGGAACAATGAAGAACACTGATTCTTCTTATTTGCTTTCAACATCTTAAGAATTTTCTTATTAATGATTTATCCTGAATAAAATGGGATTGTGTATGCAATAGTTCAACAGCTGGGTATATCATAAAAAAATAGGACTCCAACCTCTTAGAGATTTCCAAATATAATCTGTTGTGCATACTGGGAGAGAGATGGGTGAGGTTACCTAAAAAGACCCCATATATGGTTGTCTTTCCTGCCACATGCCAGGCTCATGAACTGAGCATATGCCTGCAGAAGCAGTTTTTAGAAACTGGCACAGTTATTAACTGGTAAGAGTAAATCTCACCAAAGATCTTATCATCCATCTGTGGTTTTGCTAAGGACTTCTACTGCTGAAGAGGACTTCTCCACTTTGGATGCATTTGGGTAATACCAAATGACTATTATGTCTCCAAATTATTCCAATGTTGGCCTGGATGATTTTGTTGAAATTGTCAGTCTTTACATGAATGTCTGATCAGTTGTTGACTATTTTAAGGAACTATATAAATACCATGATACAAGGAGTGAATCACTGAGAATTATGGTGATGGCTAATGACCATGCATTAAAAAGTCCTGGTATTGTTGCATCTGAATTGGTCCTAGAGGTTGAGAAAAAGGGCGTGGAGGTACAGCTCAAAACCGAACAGAGACATGGAGCAGCAGCTAGTGAAAGTGGACTAGAATGGTGGGGACCATTGGGCAGTCCTTGTAAAACTGACATGTGGGGCATATAGAGATGGAGGGAGTAGGTGTGCTATAAAAAGGAAAAAAGGTGTAGGCAGGAAGACACAGGAGTAGCAGGTGCTTGAAACTTTCTGGAAGTGAGGAATCTTAGGAGTTATGAAGCATCTGAGTTTAATAAAGTCATTGTCAAGATATTTTAAAAGTTTTTTGGTTTCTTTACTTTTAATCTGCCACTGGAAGTAGCAGAGTTATTGCTTACATGTTAAACAGAGGGCACTACCTGACTTTTTCGTATTGTTGAGTGTTACATAAACCAATTTCATGTTTTTAGTTAATCTGGTAGAAGAGACAATCCTGAGGGGGATGGTAGATGGGTTATCAGCTCTCTCAGGATGCTTCCACCATAGCCTCCATTGTGTGCAGCTTTCTGTTTATGACAGTTGACATGTTCTTACACAATATTACAATCCTGCATAATACATTCTCCCTTAAATTGAATTCCTAGTCTATAGAGGAGAATTGCTGCTTATTCATAATTTACTGAAAATATTTTTAATTACCTAAATGTACCCTCATATTAACAACAAAACAAATAAGCATGACATTTAGAAAAATGAAAACAGTGTTTGCTCATGCATAGATTGGACAAACATAGAAGACAAGTGTTAATTAATAAAGCAGGAATTTTGCAAGGGCATCAATTGAGATTCATAAGTCAGGAAGCATCTATGGTGTATTTCCTTCTTATGACAAATACACTTCAGTAAATCACATGCAAGGACGTAATTTGTTACAATGATTATTGATATATGTTCTTTTCCTGACCTATAAAAATCTTATCCATAAGCTGAATGCTGTGGCACACACTTGTAATCTTAGCAGCTCAGGATGTTGAGGCAAGACAATTGCAAGTTCAAAGCCAGCCTCAGCAACTTAGTAAGACCCCGTCTCAAAATTAAAAAATTAGAAGAGCTGATTGTGTGGCTCAGCAGCCAAGTGTCTCTGGGTTCAATCCCTGGTTAAAAAAAAAAAAAATCAAACCACCATCACCACCACCATCACCCAATATTATCCATAGATCATTTCTATTATATCTGCTGAGAAAAGGGACCCACCCAATGGTAAAGCCTCTTACCATTTGCCTCATACTTTGAAAATAAGGATAGTTTGAAAATCTTTTTTTAATACTTAAATCCAATGATTGCTGGAAAAGTTTCCAGGGCTAGCTTTGTGGGGGAGAGAAGGAAATCTTTGTAGATTTTGTTGATTTCTATGTGCAAATACTCCCATCATGGTCAATTTCAAGTTAACGATGTAATATCAACTAGTCTGAAAATGTAATTGTTATCTCTCCTAAGTTGTTATCACCTGTCTCCAGCTTTTCACAGGTCATATTTGAGAGCTATTCTCTTCCCATAGGTAAAAATTCAGAGAAGTAAATCTATTTTCCATTTTTCTTCCTCTCCACATGAGTCAAAACAAATCACCAAGAGAAAAGGCTGGGGCCCCAGAGGCCAGGTGGCTGAGCCCCTTCCTGCTGGGTCTCCCCCTGCCTTGTGTTTCACTGATCCATAACACTGTCTGGGCTGAGGAGTTCAAGAGAAGAACCAGAATCACTCAAGAAAGAGGTAGCGTATCCTTTTTAATACGTGAATAAAAAGAAAATTGTAGATTAGCTTTAAATTGCATCCCAGCTTGGGGAACTCATGGCAGCAATTCTCCACTCTGGATGAGTATTAAAATGAACTGAGGGAACTTTAAAAAATGCTGAAATGCTCCAATTCCCAAAGATTATTATTCCATTGGGCTGGTGTGAAGCCCAATCATTGACAAATTTTGAAAGTTCTCTAGGTGACACATTGAAGTTTGAAAATCACTGGTTAATAGGTAGTTGACAGTTATTTTCCTAGATAGATGACAATGAACAGAAACAAATGTGTAGAGAAGTAATCAGTGGTAAGTGTGAAGGGTTTGAGTTGTGTATTTAGGTTTTGAAAAGATTCTTGCAGGGCAAAGTGGTGCATGCCTGTATTCCCAGCAGCTTGGGAGCCTGAGGCAGGAGGATCCCAAGTTTGAGGTCAACCTCAGCAATTTAGTTAGACCCTCTCTTAAAATAGAAAGGGGCTGTGGTTGAAGCTCAGTGGTAGAGCACTTGCCTGGCATGTGTGAGGCACTGGGTTCGATCCTCAGAACCACATATAAATAAATAAAATAAAGGTCCATCGACAACTTAAAAAAAAAGAAAGTGCTGGAAATACAGCTACATGGTAAAGCACGCCTGGATTCAATCCCTAGCACTGAAAAAGAAAAAAGATACTCTTAGTATGCTATTGAAACATCTAATAATGAAAATTACATAGTATAGTAACATTTTGGCAAGTTCATGTTAACGGAGCCAGGTTAATGTAGATTACTTATATTTCAATTTGGTTGAGAGCTGTGTTTCTAAAAATCTAGGAGTAAAACCCACAAGTGTTAAATCTTCAAAATTTTCAGTTAAACTTCTAAATATCAAGAAAAGAAGCAGATATTTTTCTGTCTAGGTTGTATTGGTTCCAAAAGTTAAAAAAAAATAAAAATAAAAAAATAAGGGCCAACTAATTTCACCATTCCCAGAAAGCATTTATCCAGGACTTGCAAGAGTCATCTACAGAAAATGGTTTAGTGACTTGACTCGTGTTTCCTACCCCTGGCTGGAGCAAAGAAGTTATGATTCTTCTTAGAGAGCGTTTTCTTAAAGTCAGATTTTAAGAGGGTTGTGGCATTTTCCCTCATGGCCCCACTTCAAAAGAAATGAGAGGATCCCTCTGAGAGCTTGAGATACACCCCTTACAAGTTTGGAGAGCACAGGGGACTGATTTTGGTCTTGTGCCTCCGAAGTATGGAGGCAGAAGTTGAGGCTGGGGCTGACTGCCTGAGGGGTGGTGGGGTGGGGGAGTCTGCCGGAAAGTCAGCCCAGCTTCCTCTGACCACAGGACAGAGTGGTCTAGGCTTTGGTTAAGGTGAGAGCCTCAGAGGAGGAAGCTGGTCTGTGGGTTATTTGAAAAGAGACCTCCTCCCAAAGCACTTCTTTTTAAAGAGAAGTCATCCTAGCAGAAAAGCTGAAGATGGATTCTCAGATCCAGATGCAGAGAAGACCATCTTCAAGAACTGACTGGATGAAAAGCTGTTGTCTACACTGAGAAAGTCGCAGCTCCATTGTCCCAAGTGAGGGACCTCTGTGGTACCCACTGAGCACCATCCAGTAAAGTCAGCTTTAAACACCTGCTAAACGTGTGCACACCTGTAATACCAGTGGCTAAGGAGGCTGAGACAGGATGGCAAGTTCCAGGCTAGTCTCAGCAATTTAGCAGGACCCTCAGCAACTTAGTTGAAAGGTGAATGACCACACCAGGACCACAAATCAACCCAAAAAATCTTTATTAAAAGCAGCGACTGCCACAAGCTGGAGAAGAGTCCAGTAGCAGCAGCAGGAAGGGCTTGGGGTAACCAGTTTAAGTACACCCATCAGGGTGCTTGTTGGAATTGGATTGGCTACTCCTAAGGGAAGCTGGTAACGTTGAGCTTATTTGTTAGAATTTTGTGTGTGCATTAAGGATTGGTCAGGGGTAGCTGTAAACAACATGAGAAAGTGAAAGTTTTAAGACTAGTGCCAGGCTGGGTGGGCCTTCTAGGAAATAGAAACTTAAAATGAGCCAAGATTAAGGGCAGGCTGAGCAGCCTTGGGGAAATAGAAGCCTAATAGCTCGCCCAACATTAGTGAGATCCTGTCTCAAAATTTTATGAAAATTTTTACCCCAGATGTGTACAATGAATCAAAATGAAGTCTGTAAAAATTTAAAAAATTCAGAAAAAAATTTTTTAAATAAAGAGGGCTGGTGCTGTCACTCAGTGCTAAGTGCCCTTGGGTTCTATCCTCTGTATAAATAAATAAATAAATAAATAAATAAATAAATAAATAAATACTTACTAAAACTAGAGAAAATCAACCTGGCGGTGGTATTAAAAAAAAAAGAAAAGAAAAAAAGAAAAAAAAAAGTGGGGACATTTACTCTATTCAGCTCCATTTAGACCTGTAGCCAGGAGTCAGTGTAAACTTCTGTATGGAGATGAGGGACAGGTGAGAAGAAGGAACAGGCAGTCAAGTCATAGCCCTTGTGAAACATATGCTCTTTCTCCACATAAGGCTGCCTTGCCGGAAGCACATCAAACTGGGGAGGGGCAAATATTTGACCGAGATCAAGTTTAGAATTCTGATGTTTAAAATGGATTGGGCATTTTGATTATGAAAATGGAGTCTATTCTTGCAATCAATGAGTCTACAGATTTTTTTTTTTTAAATCCAAGAAAGCGTAAGAGTTACTTGACCCACCCGTGAACAATGGGAACATAAAAATGAGCTCAAACAGTGGGTTTAGAAGAACAGTGACAGAAAGAATAAAGTTATATTTTGCTGCACCCCATTGAAAATCTGCTCTTTCAATGGACTACCTATTCTATTCCACCAAACGTCTGATTTGGAGAGTCAGTTTGAAGTCTAAGAACTCACTGGAATATAATTGTTAACACTGTAACCGTAATTTCCCCAAAGTCATATAATCAAGATGAATGATAACAAAGGCCAGTCCCTCTACACGGCGTGTGCATGTGGTGGAAGGAGAATTACGTGAAGTAAGAAAACAAAGGCTGCAGTCTGGGTTGTGACATTTTTAAAGTGTGCAACTGAAGGAAAGACCTAACCCCTCTTAACCTCTGATAGCTCTGCAAACTAGAAATAATGATGTTTTTTGCCCTGCCTGCCTCCCCAAGATGTAGAGCAGATAATAGAAGGAAACGCTTTGAAAACTAGCAAATGCCTGCAAATGTATGTGTCACAATGGGCCGTCCTAGAGCTCAGGATGGTGTGCAGTGGGGAAGTCAATGGTTTTGCTGCTGTTCTTCTTAAATTATTTCCATTGCCTTTTGGTATCAGAGGAATAAAATCTTTTCTCCACAGGATGCTTTTCTCTCTGTTGGTTCCATCCAAGAGCAAAACACTATTTCTCTGACTTTTGTTTCCTCTAATGCATTTCTCTCAAGAGGTAGAAATCAGAGACCAATCTGAAGAAGACATACTTGTTGTATTTGAAACTGACATTGATTTATGCTAAAAATACGTGGATGTTACGGAATATTTAGAAATACATAAAAGCATATAAAAATAAGTCTCCCTTCATCCCAATAAGCATTCTTGGGCCCATTTTTCTGTTGAATTGTTTTTCTATTCATATGCAGAAGTTCCTATAGAGAAAATTCATTACTGGATAAGCTCCCTCCCTTGTGGCAAACTTAAAATGTCTTCATTTCTCTGTTGTTTGTGAAAGATTATTTGGGAGGTATGCAATTTTACTTGACAGGCATTTTCTTCAAACACTGTGAGCCTGTCAATTCACTGTCATCTGCCTTCTATTGTGGCTTTTGGGTCTGTCTTCAGTCTAATTTGCATTCTTTCTAAGGCTATCATTTCTCTTTGCCTACTTTTAAGATCTTCTTCCTCTCTTTATTGCTACTTATTTCATCAAGATACAAGTAAGTCTTTTTGTTTTAAGTTTTAACTTTTTAGATGTGTGTGTGTGTAATGTTGAAAACATCAATTGAGCTTTAAATATCACAATTGTATATCATTGATCGAAGTTCCATTTTAAAAGTCTAGTTATTCTCTTTTTATTTGTGTATTTTTGTTTCTGCCCTTCATCTCTTTAAAAGACTTTGTGCTTCGTTAGTCTGTAGTTTATATCTGAAAATTCTGGGATCTTCAGTTCTCGGAATCTGTATCTGCTGCTGATTTTGACTTCCGGTGTTCTGTCTCTGTGTTTTAGATCTCTGATGGGATTATCATGGTTGATCTTACTCTGTGAGACTCCTGAGGGTCTGAATTCAAGATGCTTTCCTCCAGGGATCTTTGCTTAGACTTCCACCAGGAGCCAGAGTTAAGCCCTGAAAGGTCTGGGCTTCACATAGTGCTCCCAGGCTCAGGCTTGCACTTAGGTTATTCAAGTTCAGAACTCTAATGGTCATTTGCCATACGTCATTATCCTCAACACAAACCTGGCTCTCAGAATTTCTATTGTTCACCATTTCTTACCAAATCATTCAACAATCTGAAGGGCAAATAGAATTGTGAACCCAGAGATGCATATTTAAAAAGTGCATTCTATCCAGGATTAAAATCTTGTCTGTCTTCTCCTTCTTCTTCCCTTGCTTCTCTCTCATCTTCCATTTCTGCAGTTTTTGGTGAGGAGGAGAGAGGGGGGAAGGTTCTCAGAGCACCTGGTTGGTCATACTGCCACAGGTTCTAGAGTCTTTCACCTTGTTTATGTATCTTACCTCCTCCATTTCCTCCACAATTCCTTAAGGAGTATTTCAAGTTCATCTTGCACATCGCTCATTTAATTTTCTGTAGTGCTTCTCTGTCCTTATTTGTTCTCATCCACATTTTACTTCTGCCTTTTTTATTTTTAATTTTATTACAAGCTGACTGTATCATTTTCATCAGCTTTTTATTTATATCTACATCTCATATAGCTCTTCCTCATCTCAAGCCGAAGTTTTACCAGTTCATTATTCATTTCTCATTTCTTAGAGGTCATGATTTCTCAAATGTTATTGAGAATACCAAAGCCAATGCATTGTAAGTTTTATGTCTGTTGCTTATAGAACTTTCCCCAAATATGCTTTAATTCTGGATACTGCTTTTCCTCTAATGCATATTATTACAGTTACCTATTTTATTAGACATCCTTGAAACAAAAGCTACATTCCAGCAAATCACAGTATTTATTGAGAGAGAGAGAAAATGTGAGAGTAATTTCTTCTTAATTATTATCACAGTATCTCAATTATTATTTAGAATCCTCTTGGCAGATATGAAACTAGAGAAACAGTAGATAAAACACTCCTAGTTAAATTGACCTAAGTGAAAATTTCCAAAACAATATCCAAAACCTGGTGCAAGTTCTTTTGTTTGTTAACATAAAAAGAATTTTCTCATGAATTATCTAAAGTGACTTCTATGTGTGTGTGTGTGTGTATGTTGCATGTGTACGTGTGTTTACTTTTTAGAAATTGTCATTTTGGCCACAACTTCTAAAGGGGCCCTGTTTATTCAGCTTCTCCAGCCCCAGCCCCTTTTCCCTGCTCTGCTTTCAGTTTCAGGTGCGGTGATACAATGTAGACTTACCCACCTCAGCTCACACCTTTATTTTAACAGTGGATATTTTTCTCATGGAAGGAATGTGGGTCAGAAGATAGCCGGGGGGACAGAAGATTGGGTGCAAAATGAGCCCAGGAGCTAATAAGGCCACAAAGAGACCAGCTTGGATTTCTGGTTTGAACAGCTCTTGGGACTTCAAATCTAGATGGAAAACCATAACCATGGGAAAAGTTGTCCCTGGAAGCCCATCATGACAATCAGAAGGTTTTCTCCTGAGCAGTGTTGCTGTTAATATCAACTCAAGATGGATTTTTTCCTATTTCAGTTTATTAGTCTTAAATTAGTGGAAATTCCTCTCAGATTCTATCAGTAATTTTTTTATTTCAATTTTTGATGTTCCAGGTTTTCTTTTTATTTTCAGTCTTCATAGGTAGAATTATCCCTTAGTAACCACTGGGATTTGGTACCAGGATTCTCTATGGATACTTAAATATAAGGATGTTCAAATTCCTTAAATAAAAAAGGCATAATCTGTGCACTTCCTCTGTATACTTTAAATCTTCTCTAGATTAATTACAATACCTGGTATAAAGTAGATCCTATGCAAGTATTTTCTGTGCTGTATTGGGTAGGGAAAAAAATGGCAAGAAAAAGGAAATATGCTACATGTTCAGCACAGATGCAGTTATTTAAAAAATACTTTAGATTCCTGGCCTATTGAATTTGTGGATGCAGAACTCATGGATATGAAGGTCCAACTGTGTTTTATTTGAAGCTCAGAGAGATCGAGTTATAGAATGTTAGCCAGACACCATCTTAATCCAGAAGTTAGCCTGATTTTATGAGACACATTCCATCTGCATTCAAGTGTCGTAATTTATTCATTATTTGCCAGAGAGAAGAAAATCAGAGGAGAGTGTAAAACATTTCATTTCTATTCTTCAGTCATTGCTTTTCTGTGTTGTCTGCTCCTACCCACTGCTTTGGCTAGATGAGACCTCTGAAGCTCTGCGTATGCTGTTGACAAGGACTTGAGGCTGAGAGTAAAGAGACCTAAACACCACCCATGTCAATATCCAGAGTATGCAGTTTGGGTCAGCCACTTAAAGTGACCAAGGCTTTCCTTATTTCTCAACTGAGGAAAACAATTGCCTTTCCTGCTTGAAGGAGAGGCCACAACATCTGCACAGGTTATTGGTGCAAAATTGCCAGCCCTGCATTTCAAGCAAACAGTGTGAGATGAGGCAGAGTAAGGAAGACTAAGGAAGATAAGGAAGATAAGGAAGACTAAGACCTGGCCCAAGGACAGGGCGGAGAAGATGGAGGAAGGAGGAGCTAGAGGCTGCAAGCAGAAGCGACTCCTGCAGGTTTTGAGAGCAGTAGTTCTCCAAGCGTGGTTCCTCAGAAAACTAGCCACAGAAACCCAAGGAATTTCTTAGAAATGAAAATGCTTGGGCTCTGCCCAGACCCACTGAATCAGGAACTCGAAGGTGGGACCCAGAAATTTGTGTTTGAGCAATTGTGAGACAATTTCTGAGGCTCATTCCAGCTTGATAATCACTGGTATAGAGGAATTCCTAAACACAACCCCTTACCTTCCTTCATCCTCAAGGTGAAGACCATCTGACTCGCCTTTGAGTAGCAAGCGCCTCATGTCCTGAGAGAGGGACTGAATCTGAGCATTTTTAAAATTGCATTGTCAATTAAATTTGAGGCAAAAGTCAAGTTATCTAACAACTGGACTCTTGCTGATGCTTTTAATTCTATTTATTGCTTGTTGACTTCCTATGGTTCCACACTTTTCTGTACAAATTAATTAGCAACTCCACTTCTTCATTCTTAGCAGATGGCCTTGCTTGGCAGGTCAAGGGACTTCAGCCAACTTTCCTCTTCTATACTGTGGTAATGACTCTATTATTTTCTAGTGTTACCATATTCCTATTATTATAATTATATATAATATAATTAATCATTCTATTTCTAATAATTTTTATTTTTTATTTTTTTAGTTTTTTTTATTTTTTTAAATTAATTAATTTTTTTTAGGTCATTGTACACAAATGGAGTACAACTATATTTTTCTGGTTGTACACAAAGTAGAATCATACAATTTGCCTATTCATACATATACATAGGCTAAAGATGTTTGTCTCATTCTATTGTCTTTCCTTCCCCATGCCCTCCCCACCCCTCATTTTCCTCTACACAATGCATCCCTTCCCCATTCTTCCCGTACCTCCCCCCAACCTCCATAATGTGTCATCAACCACTTATAAGAGAAATCATTTGGCCTTTGGTTTTTTGGGGATTGGTTAATTTCACTTAACATGATCTTCTACAATTCCGTCCATTTACTTGCAAATGTCATAATTTTATTATTCTTTATCACTGAATAATATTCCATTGTATATATACACCACAGTTTCTTTATCCATTCCTCTATTGAAGGGCATCTAGGTTGGTTCCACAATCTAGCTATAGTGAATTGGGCTGCAATAAACATTGATGTGACTGCCTCACTGTAGCATGCTGATTTTAAGTCCTTTGGGTATAGGCCAAGGAGAGGGATAGCTGGGTCAAATGGTGGTTCCATTCTGAGTTTTCGAAGGAATCTCCATACTGCTTTCCAGAGTGGCTGCACCAACTTGCAACCCCACCAGCAAAGTATGAGTGTACCTTTTTCCCCACATCCTCGCCAACACCTATTGTTGCTTGTATTCTTGATAATAGACATTTGGGGTGAGATGATATCTTAGGGTAGTTTTGGTTTGCATTTCTCTTATTACTAGAGATATTGAACATTTTTTCATATATCTGTTGATTGTAGATCCTCTTCTGTGAAGTGTCTGCTCATTTTCTTAGCCCATTTATTGATTGGGTTATTTGTATACTTGAGGTAAAATTTTTTGAGTTCTTTATAGATTCTGGAGAATAGTGCTCTATCTGAAGTGTGTGTGGCAAAGATTTTCTCCCACTCTGTAGGCTCTCTCTTCACATTGCTGATTGTTTCCTTTGCTGAGAAGAAGCTTTTTAGTTTGACTCTATCCCAATCATTGATTCGTGCTTTTATTTCTTGCGCTTTGGGAGTCATGTTAAGGAAATCTGGTCCTAGGCCAACATGATGAAGATTTGGACCTATTTTCTCTTCTACTAGGTGCAGAGTCTCTGGTCTGATTTCTAGGTCCTTGATCCACTTTGAGTTGAGTTTTGTACAGGGTGAGAGATATGGGTTTAGTTTCATTTTGCTGCATATGGATTTCCAGTTTTCCCAGCACCATTTGTTGAAGAGGCTGTCTTTTCTCCATTGCATGTTTTTGGCTCCTTTGTCAATTATGAGATACCTGTATTTATGTGGGTTTGTCTCTGTGTCCTCTGTTCTGTACCATTGATCTACCTGTCTATTTTGGTACCAATACCATGCTGTTTTTGTTACTATTGCTCTGTAGTATAGTTGGAGGTCTGGTATTGTGTAACCCCCTGCTTCGCTCTTCTTGCTAAGGATTGCTTTAGCAATTCTGGGTCTCTTATTCCTCCAAATGAATTTCATGATTGCTTGCTCTATTTCTATGAGGTTCATTATTGGGATTTTAATTGGAATTGCATTGAATTTGTATAGCACTTTTGGTAGTATGGCCATCTTGACGATATTAATTCTGCCTATCCAAGAGAGCCTACAGACACAAAGATGTCAGACATCAGGCTCAGTCCAGCGCAGAGGTCTGAGTCCTCTGCACCTGATACATGGGCCCTAAGTGCTCCCGGAGAATTTCCATGCAGGAGCAGCTGGCACAGCCCAGAAGTGGGAGACCTCTGCGTGCGGTGAGTGGGCGCAGTGGACACTTGAGTTTCCCACTCGGGGAGGCTCAGCTCAGAGGTTTGGGATCCACAAAGCCAAATCCCCCGGGACTTCCGGGTCAGGGAGGTAGGCACAGAGACCGACATCAGGCTCAGCTCAGCACAGAGACCTGAGACTTCTGCACCTGGTACATCTAATAATTTTTAATAGCTTAATGCTTTATTAGTACCATAGTACAATTATTTATTTATTGAAAGTGTCCAACTTTGTCTTGATAGACTGATGAGATGAAAGAATTAATGTTATCTTCTTGAAAGGCTATCCTAACTTCATTCCAAGCAATTTTTTAAAATTTGCATTCTATTTTAAAATGTGTGTAATATGAAATAAGCCATTTAAACCATCTTAGGTGTACAATGCATTGGCACTGATCACATTCACAATGTTGTGCAACCATTACCATGATCTGTTTCTAAAGCTTTCTATTCCTATTTCCCACTAGGCCCTGGTAATCTCTAAACTCTATTTTGTTTCTACGCAATGGCCTGCTTTAGATCATCCAGTTCATATAGGCAGAACCATACAGTATTGGTCCTTTCTTACTAATTTCACTTGGTGTGTTTCCAAGGTTCATTCATGTTGTAGCATGTATCAGAACCTCACTCCTTTTTCTAGCTGAGCAGAGTTTCACGGTATGCTTGCGCCATATTTTGTTTATCCATTCCCCTGCAATTGGAC
The DNA here is from genome assembly GCA_020662805.1 of Glaucomys volans. Lineage (NCBI taxonomy): Eukaryota > Metazoa > Chordata > Mammalia > Rodentia > Sciuridae > Glaucomys > Glaucomys volans. Next base: position 135,232 of record JAJEJO010002904.1, read on the forward strand.
ACATGAATCATTTGTACATTTTGTCTGTTGTGACTAATGACACAATGAACACAGTTATACAAATATCTATTTGTGACCCTCATTTATTGATTTATTTATTTACTATTATGAAAACACTTAACATTACATCTACCTTCTTAATGAATTTTTAATGCATAATACAGCATCGTTAATAATGGGTACAATCCATATAGCAGATCTCTAGACCTTATTCATCTTCCTCTTTTCGATTATTTTGAGTATGGATGAAGGGTAGAAATTGCTTGTCATATGGGAATTATATGTTTGTGTTTCTGAGAAACTTCCAAAATGTTTTCCACAACAGTTGCACCATTTTACATTTCCATCAGCAATGTACAATGGTTCCAACTTCTCCATATCTTTGCCAATGTTTCTTATCTTTCATTTGTTAAAATCATAACCATTGCTATAGAAGTGAAGTGGTACATCATGATAATATGTGACTCATGCACATTTCTGTTACTTATGATGCTGAGTATCTTTGTGTGTACTTATTGACCATTTGTTTATCTTCTTTGAGGAGACATATGTTCAAGTCAATACTATTTTTCATATGAGTTGTTAGTATTTTTATTATTGAGTTGTAGGACTTCTTTACATATTCTGAATATAAAACACTTACCAGATATGCTATTTCCAAACACTTTCTCTCATGCTGTCCACTGTCTTTCTCTTTCTTGGTTATATTCTTTGATGCACAAATTTTTGATAAAGTCCCATTCATCCATTTTTGCTGTCACTTTGTTTTCCTTGTTGCTCGTGCTAAGAATTTATGATGAAATCCAAGGTCATGAAGATTACCCTTATGCTTTCTTCTAATTTTGTGATTTTAACTCCTATGTTTACTTTTGATGATCCATTTTGAGTTAATTTTTAAATATTGATCACATAAATCAAGGTCCCACTTCTTTCTGTTATTTTATTCAATCAGAAAGTCTGGGCTAAAATGTAGCTATGCAAGGCTAAACAGAATTGAGAAGGAGACATGGAAACTCAAATGTAAAATTATATTCATTTACATATTAATTCACATTTACCCTTATTCTGAAGAACTCATTCACACCTTCCTTTTTTCATACATTTACTAGCTGTATGTATAGATTCTGCAGAATACACAGACCACACATGAGACACAGAAACACAGAAATAGTGAATAAAACATAGAATCATAGAATTTATGTATTGATGTATACCTTGCTTTATTCCAGGAAAAGAACTTGGAGTATCTAAAGATAGGTAAAAGAAAAAGACATTGATGTCCCATAATGCAAGAGTCTTGTCCATTTCCATTGCAATCACAAAACAATGCAAAACACCTCGTTCACTCTACACTGATTCCCGAACTTGTGCAAGTTGGCAAGAGGGTAGATAGACTGGACTGATTTACAATGAGAAAGGCAGAGCAACTCTCTGCAGAAGAAAGCACCAAAAGACAAAAGGTGAATGATGAGAAGGACCAACGTCTCTGTAGCTGGGTTCTAAAGTGAGGGATGGATTAAGAGAGAGATGAGGTCTTTGTAGAACAGGTGATAATTGAACTCTAACAAAGGGAGCTTTGGAGACACAGGTAAAAAGAAGAGTTCAGGAGGGTTGTACTACCTGTGAATGGGATTCTGGAGATTTCTTCAAAATTCCAATTAACTCCATTCATTTGCCAGCAAATACCATAATTTCATTCCTCTTTAAAGCTGGGTAATAGTCCATTGTATATATGCTAAGTGAAAATAAGCCAAACCCAAAATCCAAAGGCCGAATGTTTTCTCTGATACGCGGATGCTAATTTGCAAAAAGTGCGATAGGGAAGAATAGAGATACTTTATATTCAGTAGAGGGGAGTGAAGGGAGAGGTAGGGGTCTAGGGGTAGGAAGGATACAAGAGTGAAACAGACATTATTACCTCATGTACATATGTGACTGCGTGACCAATGTGATCCTACAATAACTACAATCAGAAAAATGAGAAATTACACTCCATTTTGTAAGATCTATCAAAATGTATGAATGCATTCTACTGTCATGTACAAGAAATTAGAACAAATAAAAAAATTTAAAAATCCAATTAAAATTTAAATAGTTTCTCAGTCATTTTGATTATTAGACTGTCATTTCTTTTGAATCGGACACCATGTGGAAACAGATGGTTAGATTACAGATACATTATCTTTCTCTTATCTCATCATTGAGGGTGTTTATGGAAAAGATTCAAAAAAGAGTAGACTATAGTGAAAGAGTACTTAGTTGGGACTCAATGAAATATTTTAATTTGCTAAGATCATCTTATTTTAATGGTAAGACAAAAATAGAAATATATACAGGATAGTTAGAGAGCTGGCTTAATACCCTTAGCACTCCCAAACCCAAATTGATCACAAGGGCATTCTTTATGAGGAAATGCACAAGATTGATTCTATATAAGTAGTGGGCATTGACTTCACAAAGCTTCTGGGAAGTCAGAACAGACTTTTCAAAGCTACTGCCTTGTCATCATGACCACATCTACAAGTCAACCCATTCCCCAGGCAAAAAGCCAGGCTTTGAGCAATTCTTCATAAGACAGACGGAACCCCTGCAGTCACTGAAGTCATCCAAGAGACCAGTTCGATTGAATTTCAGTTTGATTTGTTTTAGCTCAACAGACACAACTTGAGATGGCTGGGAGACGCACAAGTCAATTACCTCGGGGGTTTGAAAATTATCAATCTCATTGGCCATGAATTATTTCTCATTAGAGAAAATCTATTTGGAGCTTTTTTCAACACTGTACTGTACTGTCCTCACGATGATGTTTTAAAAGAATATTATGGCCCAGTTTTATTGTTGCCAACCTATGGAAGCATGATGTGGCAGAAAGACCAGTGACTTAGATATAATATCATTGACATTATTGTCCTGTCTAATCTACTACATGCCAACGAATTTGAAAATTTCTGATTCCAGTTTCGTCATTAGCAAATTGAGAGAATTAAACAACAAAAATTTCTGTATTGCTTTTCACCTCCAGTGTTTTCTACCGGTCTCTGTCATCCTTTAATTTGCTTCTTCCATATGATAAGTTGGATTTGGAGGTGGAATTGGTACTCAGATGGATATCACTGTCAATTTGTACTATTCTTGTGTTTCCCAAACATGGGTTAGGAAATAACACCATAGTTGCTGTGTTCGATTCATTTTAGTCATGTATTCCATTTTTGCTCTATAGCACACACAAATAGCTGTTTGGAGATTAAGGAAATACCAAAGTTGCTCAGAGGGAAGCAAGGAAAGCTATGCAGACAGAGAGAGGAGGGGGGAATTTAATTTTATGAAACAGAGCTTGGCCAATATATTAGTCATCTGAGATGAAGATCAGTATGCTCTCAATTTAGTTTAATATTCTGTTTGGCACTGGAAAAAGTATATATGTGATTTTGAAGGTAATTCTAAGATATACCCACACCCAAGTACCATCTCTTACTGTTCCTTCCTCCCAAAAATTTCTTCCCAATGACCTGTTGTTCCCTATAGAATAATCGTGGCCATGGGTTAAGCCCTATTTTCCAATACATCTTATACAATCATAGCTGTGATATTGGGTATTTATTCCTATGACTGACACCTGAGTGTGTATCAGAGTTGGTAATGGGAATAGTCACAGTAATGACTTACAAAACTGTGACAAATGGATCATGGGTCAAAGAAAGCTTCAAAGTAGCACACTGGCATCTGAGCATCAAAATAGCCCTTGGCGTGACAGCTTGGATTATATTTAAGCAAACAAACGCTCCTCACCTTCCTTCTGAGTAGAATACACCTTCCTTGGCCATTGAGATTGAACTTGACTTGGCTGTGAGATTTGCTTTTGCTAGTGTTAGCAGATTGAGCCAACGAAAGCTTGGCTCTTCTGCCACCCATATTATTTTGATATTCCACTAACTCAAGGCAACAACATGAGACATGGGGACCAAAATTACACCCAATTCAGAGTCAAATGACTCAACCTCAGACTATATTAGAAAACCTAAGAGACTCATCATCTTACGAGCATGAGAACAAATGTTCATTCCTGTATTAGATTTAGTTTGTGTGCTTTGTTAAACATTAATGATTAATACACATGGGTGCCTAGGCCTTGGTTAGACCACAGCTGACGTAGCTGAATGTCAGTAGTGTGTGGTGTACCTTCCAGTGTGGCTACCATTTCCTGATGTCTAACAGTGTTTGTAATAGCTGTGGTTATTACTTAGGTATCCACAAAAGTTTCTGAAGTTGACCTTGTTCAGCACCTCGCAAGATTAGCTTGTCCTCAGAAGGAACTTGGTCTCTGTTACAGACAACTGCAAACATGCTAGAGTTTTCGGTCCAGGCCTCCCAGTAGTGTAATTTAAAATCAGTGGGTGTGATATATTAATTGTATTTCATCAAGTATTTCTCTTGCTAACGCTTTGGTCTAGAAGTCACAAGGTAAATAAAGGCTGTACATGATCCTCAGTGACTGATCATGTCAGGTCTGCTGATGAATGGTTACTATGCATCTCTTCAATCTCTTCTTTGGTTTGTGCACAGATGACAAAAGGACATAGCGTGCTCTGTCATTTTCTTCCATGGTAAACCTCATGCCACTTTACACAAAAAACTGTCAGGGAAGGAGAGAATCTGCAACAAGGGCCAAGTGTGACGCACAGTGGAAAGGGATGATGCTGAAGGGAAACTTGGACCCAGTGTAAGTGAATTTGTAGAAGACGTCACAACAGTCAGAAGGCGACTATGCCAGTCTAGAGACACTGGACAGTGACCGCATCTGCATCCACGAGGAAACGGCTGTGATAGGCACCAGGCACTGTGAAGACAGCCAGGGAAGTGACACCAGAAAGACAGTCACAGCAAAAGAACTCTCAGACACACATCCCAATATTGAGGGCAGAGATGAAATACTGGAAGTTGATCCAGACACAGAAAGAATGACTTTGCCAAGTTGTTGAAAAATTTCTGCGCTGGGTCATAGTTGCAGAAGAAAAGGGCAGCACTGTTCAAGTGGCTCTTGATGACCTTTTCACAAAGAAATAAGACATGCCAATTTTTAGGGTTGCTAATACCTAAAATAACAGTGTACTAATGTATGCTTCATTTATTTTTTATTAAATGTACAAAATGTTGTAATTTTATATTTAATATATCTATAGTAATATATTTGCATGTACAATGACATCATGTCTATCGCTATATATGATCTAAAATTGTTTTTCAATGTTCCCCAAATACATGATTTTATAAATGTATCAAAGTTAATATGTATTTAGCAGATTATTTTAATTTGTTAAAAATTTCCCAGTACATTTATAACTGATTATAATTTTTAAGACTTTGACAATAACTTTTTAAATTTAAAGAACAATTGTGATATTTTTTCCCATTGATCATCAAGGTTGTTTGGCACAGTTCTGGCTTGTGGTCTTTTTTAAGGTCCTTCACTGTCCATGTGAGGACTGCCTGGGTTTGCAACTGTTTGGAAAAACAGCCACCCTGCCCCTTCCTGATTCCTGCAGGAAGTTATGTTCATCTCTTCTGTGTGTTGTGGTATTAATCTTCACATTACTAATTTATATGCCTTTCCTTGTCTCACTTCAGTACTTTTTTATAATTATTATTATTTTTTACTACTCTCTCTTGAATTTTTAACTTTATGAATCTTCTACTGACTTCTTTTAAGATTCAATTTCCTATTTTACCAACCTCACACCACACTCACCTTTGCACCATGCCCCTGAATAGTTGCAACTTAATTTTTGTTTTTATCAATAGTAGACGTTTATATCCTGGCTCTGTGAGTATTACGTACTTCTGGGTCAGATAGAGTGTTTTGATTGTTCTTTCTCTTTTCGTTTTTTGTTTTTGTTTTTGTCTTTTTTTTTTAATTGCAATTGCTGGTTAAAAGTTACTGCATTCTTCTTCATTTGCTTGAGTTTAGATAATTCCATTGAGAATGATTTTTTTCCCCCAAAAAAATTTGTACCAAAGTGTAGAAAAATTTCCAAACTTTCAAACCCATAAGGTAATTGATTGGTTTTTGGTTTTGTATCTTAAAGTCCTCCATTTCCATAGCCCTTCTTGTATCTCTTTGTCTTTGCCAATTTCTGCTTTTGTGTTCTCTTGGTTTTCTCTTTATCTCCTCTTCATATTTTGGGGTAACACTTGCCATCAAGTAGAGTAAGCATTACATGCATAGGTTTGTGTCTGCGTGCACATAAAATGCTTGTAGCCATCTGCTGATCAAGGTACAGCAAGCTTCCACCACTAAAGTCCACCACTCTCCTTCCTGGTCAACGTCGGTGTCCCTCCTTTCCTACTGCCCCCCCCCACCCCATTGAGTCATACTACTGGATCTCTACCAGGTGAAACTTACGGAAGTGAAATAATTGGTGTCTAAATTCTTTTGATCAACATATTACCTGTGAGATTTGTCCACATTATTGTGTGCAATAGTATTTTGTTTTTGTATTATTGTACAATCTGTTTTTCCATTTTCCTGTGACATTGTATACGTAAGTGAAGCTGCTTAGAGCATCCTTTTATGTGTCTTTTGGTGGACTTATCACCTGAAGTATAATTGCCCTGTATTTTTTTACTGTGTATATAATTAAGTTTGCATAGCCCCTTCCCTCTAGGTTTGTTGGTGATAGTTTCTAAAATTGCATATAAATGCAATTTTATGCATTTGATACGTATTCCATTATGATGGAAGGATTCTGATCATCAAATCTTCACTAGGGTTTTCTCTTTTATTCTATTAGTGACCTATTGCCTTAGTCCTTCCTGGTCCTCCCTTGTAAAGTGTCAACAGAGAGTTGATCTGAGAATTCAACATTTGGCTTTGACTGCCACAATGCTCAAGGGTTACGTTTCAGCACTCAAGTGATGTGGATTTTCAATGCTCTTATTTTAATTACCATCTCATATTTAAAAATGTTTCTATCAAGTATGCTTTTGTCCTTTTAGACCATCTCTCATAGAATCTAAAAAGATTGTAAATAGAATAACAAACATGATCTGTTCCCAATTTATGATCTTTCGCCTCAGTAATTTTTCAAATTTATGATGCTATAAAAGTGACACTTATTCATGAGAAGTCTTTAAATTCTAAATTTTGATCTTTTCCTGGGCTAGTGATATGCAGTCCAATACTCTGTTGCAAAGCTGGGCAGTGGCAGAGGTTCTGTTGCTGTGAGGCATGTGATCATAGTGGCAGCAGTCTGCATTTTGCAGTGTATTGCGTTGTTAAGATGTGACATTCAGTAGGTTAGGTTAGGTGTCTTAAATGCACTCTTTACTTACAATATTTTCACTTTATAATATTTTTAAGGATATAACGCCATTATACATTGTGTTACTTAAAAATTGAAGTGTGCCATCTAGCCACATGCCTTCACTACTCCTCTTCACCTCCAAGAGCAGAATCAGTTCAGATGTGTTAATGTCAAACAGAGGGATGGTCAAAGTAATACATTATTATTGGAAAAACAGAAATGGAGAATGTGGTTTGTTCTGTGGCCAATTATTATTTCCCTTGGAATTGAATTTTCCTCCCAGAACTACATGCTGCCACCACATCTAGGATACCCTCTGCCACAGGAAGAGATACGGAATTCTTGCATCTTAAGACCAGGCTGCTCTCAGGGAAGGGACAAAGGGGATGCTGGCTGAATTGCCTATGCACAGAGTGGTCTCTAATTTCATCTGTCAGAGAGATCACTGCAGAGCAGAACTGCAGTCTCAAAATCTCCCAAAGGACCATAGAAGGAACATGGAGAGGAGAACTTTCATGTGGGTATCATTGAAAACACTGGGCATGTGCCAAGCTCTAGTGTAGGAACTTTTGTGGTTTTAGGAAGATCTTTAAGCAAACTCTACTTGCTATCTGCACTTTATAGATGGACAATTGAAAGCCTAGAAAGACTAAATAACTTGTCCAAGGTCACACTATGAGCAAGAGGCTAAGCTGAGGCTGAAATCCACATGGGTCATGCCTAGAGTCCATAATACTTCCTACAGCCATGATGTCTTTCTCTCCGGAACTTGTAGAGTTTGATAAATTATCCCATGGAGACTGAGGGTATAGAAGTGTCCCTTGTGTCAGAAGACCAGCTCCCACCTTTTTAAGCCACATTTTTGGTATACAACCTTTTCCTTTTGTCTGGGTTCCTGGGAACATTGTGAGGTGAACTTGTGCCCAGGATTATAAAATGAGTGTGGGTGATCCATTAATTGAGATAAATGAAAGACTACCCTATATTCCAAAGTTGATGTCTCATCACTAAAATATAATTCCCATTTCAAAAGTTTCCCTGCCATTCTATTGAATATACCTCACTAGAGATTATGCAATAACACAAATGACTCCATGAAATTACTAGGAATTTGCTCATAAACATAAAAAGATCCCAATTTTGCACAATATGAACCTGCTTCCATAATTAAATTATCAAGAGAGAATTAAGGCCCCAAAATTCAGTCTTCTTGCTCTTGTGATTCAATATCCTAATACATTAAAATCCTAAATCACATGTAATTCTTTATTCTGGTTGGGTTCGGTCTTAGGAGAGGTTTTCCAATTCCTGCTGTGGTTAGGGATCCTCCATAGGAAAAGCCCTTCTGAGTGGAAAGGTGCAGGTTATCTCCCAAATGTAAATCATCCAAACCCGAGTTTCTCACTAATCCATACTTCTAAGTGTTATAATGAATTAACAGATCAAGTATTTAGTGTCTCTCCTTGCCTGATTTTTCTATAAGAGAATTGCAAAATAAATTTTATGTAAACTCATATACATATATATTTGCATGTGTATGGGGTTAAATAGGCATGCACGCATGTATACACACAGTTAAAAATAAATAATTTCAGATTATTTATATTACATGCATAATATATACTCATAAGATTTACTTTATTTAATGTATTTAAATTTTTGGTCAGATTTTTCAATTTCTATGGGTAGGTAATGAGTCCAGTCTCTCTCTCTCTCTCTCTTTCTCTCTTTTGAATTAAGTTTGGTTTTGGTTCAGGTTATATGAGGATGCTATCAATTCTAGTGGCAGAATCTCTGGCCACCATGACTATTTCCAGACCCAAGCCATGCAACTGTAGGGCTTTGGGCTGAATTTCCATTCTTTTTTGTTCACATAGATGCTTATCTTGACCACGCATATATCTTTTTATTAGCTTCTTGTAAAACGTAACTATCAAGAACATAGTATCTATCATTATATTAAACTATAAAGCTAGAAGCAATTCCTTCATTAACTCATCTGCTATTTTGAAATGTGTTATAATTTTCACACATACTTTACACACATGCACATCATATTCTAAGTATTGATCTTTTGAACTTTTTACCTTTGCAACAAAACAGACTTAGACCTGCTATGTAGGTGCAGCCCTGCAATTGAACATTCAAGTATATATGTGGGCAGAGTAGTGCAGGTGAGGATACCTGCCCTAAAATGATATTTTAATCCTTAAAATCAAATTTCATTCATACAACATGTATTTCCTCATTTTATTCAATACCATATTTTAGAAATTTGTTAGCTAATTGCAATGGCATAAACAAGAATATAAGGTATAATCTATTTTTAAGACAAGATGAGTTCTTTCCAAGCTCTTTCAGAAGTTAATTTTGTAGCACATGTTTGCATAGAATGTGCTAATTCCAAATGGTGCTTATTTAATCCTTGGAGAAAAATATGCCCATAATCCTCTACTTGTAGAAAGTATGCCTTCCCTGGAATAACCTCAAGGATCCTGGAGGCTTTCAAAAACAATTTCTTATATTTTAAAGATTTTTCAATCATTCTTAACCATATTTAGCAGTTTGCTCTGAAAAGTAGCACTATAGTGGAAAGAGAACAAATCTCAATGCTAGATAGACTTTAAGGCCAGACAAATCTGTGGTCTATAATCCACCTCTATTACTTTCCATTTGGGTGAACTTAGGCAAAATTAATGTCTCTAAGCTTCATTTTTATGTATTTTTAAGTGGAGATAATAATGGCTTTCTAATTTCTAATAATTGGGGTGGTAAATAATAAATAAAGACTTAGCAATATGAAATTGTAGCAGAGTTTATGTTCGGTATGCTTTAACTTCAGTATTTGTTTATCCAACATCTGTGAGATTGTATCCTAAAATGTAAATGTGACAATTATGTGCGTCTCTAGCAAGTGAGTTTTAATGACTAAGATTATGCTTACCAGCTCTTGTGTCCCTTCATGTCAGAATGACAAGAACTGAATTGAAAACAGACTTTACTTCCTTTCTTGTGCATATATCTTTCCATTTTCTACTGCAGTTTGGATTTTAAAAAGGGGGAGGGGAGGAGCATTTGTAAGATACGAAAGAGCTTGTGGGACACAGCACAGTTAGCTGACGATCCTAAAATGACCCAGGAGAGATTTTTCTACTTGCACAGACTCAACAAATAGATAATGCCGTAATGAACTCTTGTTCTAAAGATGTATTTTATACCACTAGCATATTAAATATAGCAAATGCCAAATGGAATTAAAGAAAAGAGAACAAAACTCAGCACATTTGTTTCCCCTTGAAGCACACTGGGACAGAACCTGAGATATTCTGCCAAACGTTTTCCATCTCTAAGTCCTGCAGACACTTTGTTGTGCTGTGCATCTTGATGCTTCTCTATGAGCAGATCACCACCCATTCCACCAATACCAGTGAAGTCAAGAATACTTACACAAATGAGCCCTAAAATTATCATTCCAATGGCAATTATTTAGAGAGGGATGCTGCAAAAATATTCTGTGGGGAAACACACACACACAAACGTGAAAAGATTTTAATTCAAATTCCAACTCTTCTCACATGACTCTGAACAAGTTGGGTTTTCCCTTGAAAGTTCAGTTTTATCACCTTTAGAATACATAAATTTTTTCACAGCCTAGCAACATGTACCATATAGTTGCTACCAAAACACAGGTTACCTCACATTCTTTCTGTGTAAGTAGCGTTACAAACTCCAAAATGAAACTCTTAGGTGGTTTTTGTGGTGGGTAGAAGAACTAAAGTTTTGAAATACCAGGGATAGGATTTTGCTCACATGGATGTCACCTTCTCTTAATATTTATATTATTCAACAAGCAGGTTCAAAAGTGATTAGTAAATTAAATATAGAACTAAATGGTTCCATCAGTCATTCATTTTGCTTTTTATTTGGTTGAAACTTCTTGATATTCATTTTCTTATCTATTGATTTTTAATTTATTGGATTTTTTTGGTTATACATGACAACAGAATCCTTTCTGATATAATTATGTAAGCATGGAATATATCTTATTCTAGTTCATGTACACCCATTCTTATGGATGTACATGATGGTGGGATTTTCAACAAAGTTTAAAACTACACAGAAAATCTGAGGATAAAATAACTCTACAGTTCAATAAATGTTAAGTATCACTATGTCTTGTGCTAAACTAGGTACCAATGACATAAATTCAATAAAGCACCACCTGAAATTGTAACTCTCAGACACTGCTGATGGGAATGTAAAATGATGCAGATACTTTGGCAAACGGTCTGGCAGTTCCTCAAATGACTCAACATAGATATCCTAAATCATTCTGCAATTCCAGTCTGGGTATTTACCCATGAGAAATTAAAACCTATGTCCACATAAAATCTCGTGCAAGAATGTTTATGACAAACATTATTTATTACAACCAAAAAGTGGAAACAACTCAATATCCATCAGGGAGGGGAGGGGTGGGATCAGGGTGGGGGGGTAAGAATAATAACAGAATGTGTGGGCAGACATCATTGCCCTGTGTACATGTATGAATGCACAGATGGTGTGACTCTAATTTGTGTACAACCAGAGAAACAATAGCTGTACTCCATTTGTGTTCAATGAATCAATAAGTAAATAAAAAAATAATACATCTGTACAATGAAATAGTATTCTACAATGTAAATAAAGTACTGGTGAAAGCCATGACATGGATAAATCCTAAAAATATTATATGAAGTAAAAGAAGTCAATCACAAAAGACCACGTATTTACTATATGACTCCACTTATATGAAATATCCAAAATGGGAAGATTGGAGAGACAGGAAATATATTGCTTTGGGCAAGGACATTGTCAAAAGGGTGGGAGCCTGAGGACTGAAACGAAGATGTATGGAGTTTCTTCCTGTATAATGAAATGTCCTAAAACTGATTGTGGTAGTCAGTGCACAACTCTGTGAATACACTAGAGGTCATTGAATTGTATACTAAATGGGCGAACGGTAGGTGAATGATACCTCAATAATGCTGCTAAAAATACATAAAGCATGATCCCCATTCTGAAGGAGGCATCAAGCATAACAGACATGTTAACAAAACCATCATGATGGATCCTACTACAGAGAATCATTTCATTTTTTCACTCTCTTTCATCCTATAGTTATTGAGTGGGTACCTACTCTGTGTTGGGCACCATGCTGGAGCAGGACACACATACAGTGGTGAACAAAATACATATGGCTTCTGTTCACATGGAGATAGCCGTTAACAGCACAGTGACAGGTGCTTCATTGATTTGCTTTGTTCAGAAAAATGAGAGTATGACCCTATTGATTTCCGAAGCTTAATTCTCAGTTCCTGTGTCCTAAATGGGATGACTTTAAGTTCCATATAAAGTGGAAAGGTTTTTCATGCAAGATTCTTAGAGAAAAAGTCAGATTAAAAAAATAAAATGCAATAAGAAGCACTTCATCTCCCAAAGATGAAGGAAGAGTCCTTGACTGTGGCTAAAATATGAACATTTCTGACCAGCTTTACTGATTTTTTTTCTTATATTCAATAGTTGTTATGGTTTGGATGTGAGGTGTCCCCCCAAAGCTCACATGTGAGACAATGCAAGAAGATTCAGAAAAGAATTGATTAGGGTTACAAAAGCCTTAACCCAATCAGTGAATTAATCACATGATGGGATTAATTGAGTGGTAACTGAAGGCTGGTGGGGTGTGGCTGGAGGAGGTGGAGCATTGGGGGCATGGTTTGGGGGTATATATTTGTATTTGGCAAGTGAAGATCTCTCTTTGTCTCTCTCTCTCTCTCTCTCTCTCTCTCTCTCTCTCTCTCTCTCTCCTTTCCAGACATCATGTGAGCTGCTTACTTCCACCACACTCTTCCACCATGATGTTCAGCCTCACCTGTAACCCTGAGGAATGGAGCCAGCTGTCCATGAGCTGAAATAAACCTTTGAAACCATGAGCCCCCAAATAAACTATTCTTCCTCTACAGTTGTACTGGTTGGGATTTTTAGTCACAGTGGAGAAAAGACTGACTAAAATAATAGTAAAAAATTATACCTATTTGGAGTTCATGAGAAAAATCCAGAGATTTGTGAACTAAATAACTTAAATGCAATATGTTGGGAAATACAAAAAAAATCTCCTTCCACTTTTTGTGCTTTATTTCCTCTGCCACTTGGAAGAGGTCTTTCTGCATACACTAAAGTCCAAAGGACACATTGATATGAAATGAAGACTTAGGAGGAGAGTCAATGACATTTTCTATAGCCTTCTTTAAATTTGCAGAAGCATGTCCCCATCTTACTTTGCTCAACCACCCTCTCCCACCCAATTCACTCAAAGAGCTAAGCAGAATGTTGACTGAGACTCAGGAGGAAAAGGCAAGGACAAAAATTTACAATCTAGGCTTAAAGAGTTTGTACTGATAATACAGAGTTAGGCTTCTGAGGATAAAGTAACCTGTGGAGATTAGGAGCTGCTATGATGTGATACTTAATTGATATCTAATCCCCTAGTGTGATAGTGTTAGAGGACCTTTGGGAGGTGATTATCAAAGAGACTCCAGAGAGAGAGAGAGATAGTGAGCTAACCCTCTCCACCAGGTGACGACACAATGAGAAGGTCTCACCCATGAACCAGAGGGCAAGGTCTCACCAGAGATGAGTGCCTTAATCTTGGAATGCTCAGTCTTCAGAAATGGGAGACTCATATTTCCGTTTTGATAAGCCATTATGTTTATTGTATTTTTGTTTAGCAGCTTTAATGACTTAGAATTTAATCAGAGTAACCAGCAATCTGGATGATGGAATATAGTTGTGACATGCAGAAGACCTTGATGTTCTAGCCCTGCTTTACTGCTAACTAGTTGTGTAAGATTCCATACCTGGTTGATTGAAGGAGTTGAACTACATGATCTTTCAGTTCTTCTTAGCTTCAACATTAGTATTTTTCATCATGTCACAGTAAACCCAAGAATTTTTCTTGTTATCAGTTGAGTGTAATTAATTGGAAAATCTGAAATTTGAAATGCTCCAAAATCTGGAAATTTCTGTGCACCAACATGGCCCCAGTGTGGGAAATTCCACACCATCAATCTTTATTTCATGCACAAAGTTATTAAAATATTATATTAAATTAGGCACAAAAGGTATATATGATACAAATTAATTTTCTTAGAATAAGATATTATGCATCTGCAAATATTCCAAAATTGGAAAATAATCTGATGTTAGCAACACTTCTGGTTCCAAACATTTGGAATAAGGGGTACTCAACCTATATGCTTTTTGGAGTATACAATGTGGATAATGAAGATAGAATTTGGAATCAGAGCTGAGAGTGAAATGTCTTATCATTCCTCAGAAAGTTTTTTGGACACCAGGCAAACTATTTATAACCTCATTTAATTGGTCTTTAAACAAGGGAACAGAGTGGCCCTGTGAGATGATATTGAAGATAAAACAACATTCCATTTAAAAAGTACCTGGGTCACAAAATGAGCTCAATGCATGGAAGCTATTATACTTGATCTCTAGTGGATTTATTTGTTTTATGTAATCTTCTCTGCATCTTTGGTAAAATATTTATCTTATATGTAAACTTTCTAATTGATGCATTGCAATATTGTCTGGCTCTAATATCCTATGTGTCTTCCTCTTATCTGCAAAGGCCAGAAACTATTTCTAAGCTCCAATCTCTGAGCCAACGAATTATCCCAAACACCCTGACTGCTCTCCCTTCCCTATGACATTCTTTTTTTTTAAGATGTCATAAAATGTTTATTTTTTTATTATCAGTTTTTTATCAGTTTATTTATTTATTTTATTTTGATTCATTATACACAAATGGAGTACAACTCTTGTTTCTCTGGTCATACCCAAAGAAAGTCATACCATTTGTGTAATCATACATGTACATAGAGTAATGATGTTTTTCTCAATAGTGTGAAGAGACAATGGAGGAAGTGGGGTAAAGAAAGAAAGAAGGAAGGAGAGAGTGAGTGATATGTATATAAAAAAATTAGTCCAGAAGTTAGAAGAGGAAACAATGGTTAAAAAATAATACGAAAATGAAGAACTTAATTCATCTCATTTTTTAAATATTTTTGTGGTTTGTAAGTCTTTTTTCTATTATTTTATTTTTTATTATTGTTTTTACTTTTACAGACTTCATTTTGATTCATTGTACACATATGGGGTACAAATTTTCATTTCTATGGTTGTGCATAATGTACATTCATATCATTATTGTTAATCATACATGTACATACGGTAATTATGTCTGTCTCATTCCACCATTCTTCATACCCCCACCCCCTCCCCCTCTCATTTCCCTCTATATAATCCAAAGTTCCTCCATTCTTCTCTCACCGCCTACACCCCCAACCAGATTTTATATCATCATACAAAGACGAAATATCACTTTTATTTTGGGAAAACTTATATAATTTATATAAGAAAGAAAGTATCATTGTATAAAACAGTATTGTTCTTTAAAAATTCAAAATATCTCTGGGAGAAGAGCAGAAGCTAAGTGGATTTCTTCACCCCTGTTTAAAATCAGACCTGAGGCATTTATACAAAAGGTTCCAGCAAATGCCCTTCTACTCATGCATGTATTTATAGGCATCTTTCCAAAAAGAGACATCTCTCTGTGCCTATTTACAGTTGAACATCGTTTCACTAACCACACAGATCCATTCAGTCAAATAGACACATATACAAACTCTTATTTGGATTTATCCAAGTGTGTAGCACATAAACCCACACTGAGGGGAAGTATCCACACAAGCCAACACAAGTCCTTCAGTTTTAGCAAACAGAAGAGAGCTGTTTTCTCACAATGATCTTTTAGGACTTCTTAAGTACAATGCCTTTTCTTTGCATTTGTAAAATTTTGATGTGTAAAAGATCCCAACTTGCCACTAAAGTAGGTTAGGATTTTAAAGTTGAAAATAAACATATAGGGAAATCAGTTTTGTATCTTCCTCTTAATGCTATAAGTGATGATTGCATAAGGTGCCTTAGGACAGTTCATTAATGAGGTTTTGGCCTCCTTACAAATTTTCTGCTCTGGCCTCAGGAGCAGCAATGGACGCTTCCTGGTGGCCCTGGACAATACTAGGGAGATGACATCACAATGTGAACTTTAATCCTATAGATTTAGGAGTTTAAATGAGCAGGTTTCAGAGGTGCCAATGAAAGGCTCTGAAAGTTCCCCTCATGGGAATAAAAGTGACTTTAGTCTCGGTGCGCCACATAAAATCTAGCACTTTTAGTATGGGAATTAAATTCTGCAGCAGCTGCATTTGAATGTGCATCAAAATTACCTGGAAGGTTCGATAAAACAAATTGCAGGGACTCACTCCCCTCATGTAGTATCTGATGGAGACAGAGTGATTTAGGAAAGGAGTTACTGGAATTTTCCAGGGAGAAGAGTTGGAATCTGAACAGAAAAAAAAAAGGAATTTTGCAAAGTTCTCTAGGAGATTCTGATTTAACTCCTCTTATCACCCAACCCCAGTCCTGAGATTGATAACTATTGGGCTAGGTAAATTAGACAGTTTCAAGCACAGAATAGAATCCCAGTTTGGGGGAAGATGTGCTGTAGATTGAAAGTTACCTTGGAGCGGGAAAAGAAAATGGACAGCAGCTCATGGTAGTTGCCTCATCTTGGTCAAGCCACCCAACCCTTGAAAATGAATCCTTGTTGTAGTTTACGCTGACATGATCTTGAAGTTACTGGTTAAGTGACAATGAGGTCATAAGATGAAAGGAAGGAAAGTGACATCTGCAGAAAATTAGAACTAGAGATTTGCTCTGTGGTAATATTGATTAGAAGATGTTTTGTAGCCTTGGTCAATTAAATTAGCTACCATACCACAGCGAGAGAAAGATTGATTCTGAGTGTCTTAACAGGGAGAAGGTGGGGAGAATTAATAAAGGACAGTGGAATGCATTCCCTTTACAGCAAGAGAGAAATATCCAGAGGAAAAACACCAGCTTCCACCCCTGAAATGGAGTGAAAATGGTCTCAGCTCTGGAAGCTGTAGCTGTGGAGCCACGGTCCTCAAGGCACTGGGTTAATGATGTGGCTGATTGCTTCTATGCACAGAGTCATTATGACTGATATGGGCAAATTGCTTAACCTCTTCTGGGCCCAGTTTCCTCATCTGTAAAATGAGGAAGTTGGACTGGATGATTTCTGAAGTAGCTTCCAGCTCTAACATTTTATGATTTAGTGCCTGACTGGCAATGTGGCCTCTTAAGTGCTGCTGTACACAGCCGTGCATGACTTAAAACACTCCCATGCAGGGAGCCTGGGAGTCGGCACCACTGAAAATAAAAGGAGACAGCTTTAGGCAAAATCGTGAGGTGATCCAAGTTTTATTTAACCTCCTTTAGGTTTTGTGTAAACCTGACTTTCATACCCTTTAGGTTTCCTTTCAGGCAATTAGAGTTTCTTTGCATTTCCTCGCTGTTTTCTCTGCATGCTGCCTCTACTGCGATAGCTAAGAAGATTTGCAGTTATTATTTATCATACAGTGTGATTGGATTTTGGAAGTGTATAACCTCTTTTTATGGATAAATTGTACTAAAGGCTAATTTTTCAAATGAACAAACTATTTCGTCAGTGCCAAAGGCATGTTGGGCACTGATAAATGGGTAGGAAATGTTTGTTGGGTAATTGACAATTGCTCTAAGGAGTAAATGGCTATAGGTTATTGTCCTAAAAAATGACTAAAGGCAGATGGTTACGCTAAGACTGAGTGTATCTGGATAATAATTATAGATTAAAGGGAAGAAGCTGGGCAATCAGGCTCAAAAACCCAAGCATATTGCCAGACAACTAATCTGAGAACTCCCTTAAGCAGACAGGAGACAAGCTTGGTAGACTTGGAAGAAGAGGAATCTTGTTCTTCAGATATAATTTCACACAACCCAGGATACCTAGCTGTCACACAGTGCTAAAAAATAGCCAGAACTAAGCTAGCTGGAGAGAAATAAATATTGATGTAATTGTTAAGTGTGTTGTCAAAAGATTATGTAGGTTTAAAACCAGGGAATTCTTACCTGAGTTTTCCCCATTGCTCCAGAAATCATACCAGCCTTCATCTAAGGAAGACCCCTGAAAAACTCAATGGGTTGGTCTCTATCCCTGAAGGCTGGCCATGTTTTTCCAAACCCCTTTATGAACTTCCTCCCTTTCCTAGGTTGGCACTTTTTGAAGGACACTGGGCTTATGGGGAGAGGTGGAGAAGCATATGTGTCCAAGAGTTACTGGCATCTGACTAGGACACTGGCCCTTGGAACCTTCTTTCCTGAACATTGGTTTGCCATCTTTTCCAAGGTCACATGCCTGTTCCTCTTCCTTTTCCCATCCAGTGTGCAACCACCCATGATCGTGTCAAGCACATGTCAAGCACATGATCAGGTCCCTGTGCTTTTGGTCAGCCACCCAAAGCCAAGTGACTTAGAATTCCCAAAATCACAATCCTTCTGGCACTGAGACTGCTAGTATATGATCTCCAAGATGTAGAATAGCTGAAGAGTCAATTCAGAATAGGAAGAAAGAATAGCAAGAGTCTTAGTCCTAGGCTGTAGTAGACAACATGAGATAAGTCCAAACTCAGGACTAGAAAATTGCCTCTGAATTTGGTTTTACTATGAGAGTTCTATTAACTTCAAAAATTTACATAATTTGATTTCTTCTGCCTAGTAATTATGTACAAGTAGTAGCATATCCAGTTAATTGTCAAGTTAATGACAGACAGCAGTTTATTCTAAGTTTGATATAGTTACAACATGAAATTCCAGTCATACACACTCATGCGATGCCCTCATAGTTCACTGGTGGAGGGACTGTTTGTGTGTGTTCATAGCCCAAACATAAATTAGAAGAAAGAATAAATGATGACACTGCTATGTTTACAGGTTCAGTCTTAAAGATAAATGAATATTGTTCTTTTTAAAATCTCCATTCAAAGGAAAAGATAAAACTACTGCTTCTATCCACTTTCAAAAACATTAGAAATAAGCTATTCTTATAGGAACTATGATCCAACTCAGAGCCCAAGTTTTGTTCTTAATTGTTCCCTTCATACAGATGTGGTTTGGAAGACAACCAACAAACCAATCCTTTTATTTCTATATCCACTGGCTGGAATAAGCCCAGGTTGAATATTTTAAAATAATCACAACCGATTTTGCTTTACTCTTTAATGCTCTCATGTTGAATGCAGAATTCAAAAGTTCCTTATAAAATTATCAAGGGGCCTTTTAAGAAATTCAGATGAAGTCTTTGATTAATCTTAACCCCAGTTCATTCCTGGTGTTCAAGCCAAGTGTGAAAACCTATACTGTTTTCCAAGGGCCCTTGGCTTTTCATAGAGCAGCTGTTGGTAAGAGAAAAGGCAGCACATCTAAATGTCCTGGATATAGCTGAAAGGGAGGCCTGGTATATTTAGCTGACTGATGCAGGGACCCATTGGAACACAGAGAGCCCTTTCCCATAAAACACGCAGTAGACCAGGAATCCTCCAAAGAATTCCTACTGCTTCAGATAGAAAGGACCAAGAGACTGTCAATGATACATTATGGAGACAATGCAAAAGGGATGCTACAAAAATAGACAGCATAAAGGAATGGAAAAGCATTTTTAAACTTGAGCATTTGTGTTGTACCTTCAGGTTTTTGCTACCTCCACATGTCATCTGTAATATTACTTACTGAATAATTGTATTCAAGTACATTTACATAAACTCATTTAAATAAATTTTAAAATTGGCCTTTTTCTCTGAATTGATGCTTTTGAAAATCTGAGTTTGCATTAGTTATTTTTCTAGACAGACATGTATCTGCACACACACACATGAACACATACAAGATCATCCTGCATCCTCCTGATCACAATGCTTCCCTGCCTTGTACCCACAACCCTTGTGATCTTCCTTTAAAGTGGTAGATTCGATGTTCTCATACATTGAATCTTTAAGTCTGTGTAGAGCTTATGGTTCACTGTGGGCAATAAAATGAGACAGGAGTGAAATTATGCTGCTCCTGTGCCTAGGCCTTCAGAGACTCGGTGCACTAATGCTCACTCCTGGACACTTGCCTCCACCATCGCAGAGTTTGCAATAGCCGCCCATAACTGACACAGCCATCGACACCTTCTCCAGCCCTCCATCCTCAACTGAAGACAACCTTGTGACTGGATAGGATGAGCTTTTGGTAGAAACAGTAAAGAACACTTATTTTCTCTTTGTTGTTGACTCATTCATTCTTTTATAGAGAAATCATTTATCTGCTAAGTCCTGAGGAGGCTAATTTCTGAGAGGATATTCTGCTTGGAAAGGATACCTGGCTTTGAAGGAACAAAGAGGAGACAAAGCTGTACTATGAGAAAATAAAGGAAACCACTATTGATAGACCCTTATGATAGATGCAGTGACTTATGTGAAAAGAAGCAGTAGGGATAAAGGTGACTTTGTTTGGATACCCAATTCAGCTAAGAGGAAAGTAGACCTGGAAAGGGCAGAAATACTGTTCAAGAACAGAATATACATTTGACTAATGCATCTTTAGAGACACATTAAAATGTGTTAATAGTGCTACTTTTTATTTGTTTGTTTGGAGCATCACATGAGGACAATACCAATGTTAACAGAATATCTACGCCAAGCTTTTGCAATATGACAGCCAAATCCATGATAGCAAAAGTGACTGCACCAGCAACATCTAGAGCACATGAAAGAATGCTAGCAAATTAACTCAGTGGGGGTACTGGGCAATGTGATTCTAAGAGAGTTTCCAAAGTTTCCTTCCTGTCTACAAAGGCATGGAGGGAGATGTTTCTCCAGACTAAGTCAAGTGATGTGAGAGATTTAAGACAAAGTCTTAGACAATACATGTATTTTTGCTTAAATTGTCCTGGAAAGATTTTAAAATGGTAAACTAGCTCAAGTTGCCTACGGGAGACAAATGAGGAAAGAGATAAAGTGGGAAAACATTTTTCCACTGAATACACAGAAGGAAGTTTATGTACATAAGCTAGAGTGGAAAAGTTAAAAAGAAAAAAAGGTAGCTGAATGCTGGACCATCCAGAAAGACCCTATCAAAAAGAGTACATGTGACCTCAACAGATATTTCTTAAGTACACTGCCAGAAGGAATAACTGAGGGGGTGTACCAAACAGAGGTTCTTTAGGGTAGCCCCATGTGGAGGAAGAACCTCTCCATCACACAAAAGCACCCTCAAGCCATGAGTCAAGTGAAATCCCTCCTTTTTCCATGCCTAACTGTGGAGAATCATGCAGAAAAAACTACCAGTAGGAAGAAAAGATACCAAGATTTGATAAGATGAAAGATAGAACACATGGCCCTTCCCTCATGCCTGAGATGAGACTGAGAAAGAAACTAACTTGTACTACAGCCTTAAATTTTATTTAGAATGAACTAGATTTTCTGATGCATGAGAATTTGTAATACCTATAAAAATCTGAATCATCTATAGAATCTAATGAAGTATGCTGGAATTGCATAACTCAATAAATTAATGGCATATGATGGGAAGATATTTTTTTCCTTTGGCATTACCGGGGATTGAACCTAGGACCTTGAGCATGCCAGGCAGATGCTCTAACAGTAAGCTACACCCCCAGCTTAGGAGTACATTTCTCACTAATGGAATGGGAATTTACAAATAACCAAGGAGAGAAAGCTACAGTGACTTAGGTGAAAATACACTACAATTGTAGTCTTCAGATATAACTCATGTTTACCTTAATAGAGACATAGGTAGTTACAGATAAAAACATTTATAGATATATGCATATTTACAGATTAGTGCACACACGTATTTCTTTGCATTGTCAGCTAAGAGGGCCTAAAAAATGTGACACCAATAGAAAAATGCACACCTAATTTCGAGATCTTGTTTTCTACCATCATTGTCTAATGAAAGGAAGAGGGCTCTTTGAAAAACTGGCTGATGCTAGGATTGGAGCAGAAAATACACAGCATAAGCCTGGAGTGTCATGTAGTGGTAGAAAGCATTGAAGTTATTAAAAAATGTTGGAGGAATATCAAACTCATGTGAGAGACAACTGAGAGAATTCCCTATGATCAAAGTTGGAAAAATTTGAACAATAAAATAAAGTAGTATCAGATTATAATCCAAATCTAAACATACATTATTCATAATGACCTACATAAAAAATCAGTATGTTAATAAATGGTAAAGAAGAAAATATCTATGCCAAGAATTCTAAATAAATTATATAGATACTCCATCACAAAGAAGGGGGAGTTTAGTCTCCCACTTCCCAAGTGTGGAATGCACACAGTAACTTCTTTCTAAACGAGGACAGTCTGGGAAAGCAGAAACAAAACTGTGGAGAAACCTGACAATCACCATGTCATCCAGGTGATCAAAGACAACATCAGTAGTCATTAATCATATAATAATGTGTATTTTCAGCATGATGTGATGAAAACGGCATTTCTATGATCTTCTTTCTCCAAGCTAACCCCAGTAATTAACTCCGAGCTAATTATGAGAATGAAAAATCAAGGATCAATGAAATGACATCAAAAACAAGGTCTGAAAAACTGACATAGAAAAACAGAGCCTAAGAGTCATGAGGTCTTGGAATGGAAAAAGGACATTCGGCAAAATAAAAGCAATGCTGAATAAAACTATGGACTTAGTTAATGAAGCAATGTTGGCTCATTAATTGCAAAAACTATGCCATATAATGTAAGGGGATGGAGGGTATACAAGAAACTTCTCTCTCTCTCTCTCTCTCTCTTTTTTTTTTTTTTTCCTGGTGCTGGGTATTGAACGCATGGCCTTGTGCTTGCAAGGCAGGCACTGTATCAACTGAGCTATATCCCCAGTCCACAAGAAATTTCTCTTTAGGTACACAATTTCCTATAAGTGTAAAATTGTTCTAAAAGAAAAAGTCTATTAGAAAATAGTAGCAGATGGGTGAGTAAGAAGATCTTGGTGAATGGGTTTGGGTTTCTCACGATTATCCTCCTTTTTCCTCTAGAAAAATCAGCCAGAATTCTTAAGTGGGCATTAAAGCAGTCAGAACTTCAGAAGAGGCCTTCAGGATCAGGAGTGTTTTTCTAACATGCAGATAAACTCTCCATTTCTAACATGCAGAACACTCTTCATTTTTCCTTTCTTTCAATCTTCTTTTTTATGCTCTGACCCCCAAATAATCCTAGGACTGTAATAGTAAGAGGGCAGTAAAAACCTGCACAAGCCCCAAATCCTGAAAGACAGGGCTCCTCTCCAAAGGAGCTATTGTCCCAAGTGGCAGAAAAAAATTCTTCTCTGTGTCTGTGTCTTCCTGTGCTTTACCCCAGATACGGGTGTAGCCCAAGGACTTGCACAGCAGAACAAGATATATAAAGATTTCCCTTCCTCAAGGGAGTAGCTAAAAGTAATGAGGTTACTGCAAAGAAAGAGGAGGGGAGTGTGACTTCTTAAAGTCCTGTATGAATCCCAGGCTCACATATAGGCTGAGCATAAGTGATCCAGACTTGGACAGTACATAGATTTTGACAACTGAACTGTGGGAGAGACCACCATTCATGCCCCACACTGGCTACTTACTGGAGGGTGCACACATGGCACAGATCCTAAGAGTCCTGCAGAGGTTTTGAAAACTGAACTGAGCTGGGAATCACAACTCACAGGTGGCTGTTCAGGACTTGCACTCTGATCCCAAACAAAATGACTGCTTGATTAAAAACATAGTTAATGTTCTTCATAGGAACTAAGTCAAGCAACAAAATATTCAAATCATCCATGTTATAGTCGAAATTACTCACCCTATAAAGAATAAGGAAAACCCCACCCCATTTGAGAAAACCTGAACATCTAGAGAACAGATGTGCCATCTTCTGTCTTCGAAGAACTGTAAATGGAAATGTTGAAATTAAAAATATAATAGACAAAACCAAAATGAACCAAACAAAGAAAAAAACCTCACTGGATAAGGTAAACAGCAGAATGGGAAAGCAGAGAAAAGAGTTGGGGAATTTGAAGATAGATCAATAAGCATTACCCAATATGAATAATGGTAAGTAAAAAAATGGGGGAAAATCAAACACAGATTGGCTCAGTGGCTCAGACCTGCAATCCCAGCCACTTCAGAGACTGAGGCAGGAGGATCACAAGTTTGAGACCCACCTCAGCAATTTATCAAGGTCCTAAAAACTTAATGAGACCCTGTCTCAACATAAAAAATAAAAGGGGCTGGGATGTAGCTCGGTGGTAAAGCACTCCTGAATTTAATCCCCAGTATGCTCCCCACCCTAAATCAAATACAAGTTAAAGAACACATGGGAAAATACCAGTGTCTAACATCCACACCATCAGTGCCTTACAAGGAAAAGAGAAGGAATGCAGTGCAAAATTTTTTGAAAAGACTGGTGATCAAAAACTTGCCACATTTAGCAAAAGACATAAACCTACAGATTAAAGAAGATCAACAAACCACACATACAATAAACCCAAAGAAATTCACACCCATACATATCATAATCAAACTGGTTAAAACCAAAGACAACAAATCTTAAAAGCAGTCGGGGGGGGGGGAATGATGCACTTTTAGTGAAAGGATGATTCATATGACTATATGTTTCATCAAAACTCATGGGGCCAGGAAAATTTTCTTTTTTAAGGTTGGGTGAAAAGAAGTGTAATGCAGAATTGTACATCCAGCAGATACATCCTTCAGGAATGAAGATGAAAGAAAAATATTTCCAGATGAATGAAACTAAAAGGATGTGTTACTAAGCAGACATGCTGCAGTATGATTGTACAGAAGTTCTTAAGACAAGGAAAATGATACCAAAAGGAAACTTAGGACATTGAAAATAGAGGAAAAGTAACAGAAATGGGAAAAGCAGGGCAAATAGAATATTATTCTCCTATTTAATTCCCTATGACACATTCTGATAGTTGAAAGCAATAACTATGTGTCAGTCCACTTTCCATTACAGTAACAAATACCTAAGATAATCAACTTTAAAGCAGGTTATTTTGGTTTCAGAAGTTTCAGTTTGTGTTGAGCAGGTCCCATTGCTCTTGGGTCTGTCTGTGGTAAGGCAAAACACCATGTCAGGGAGCGCAAGATGGAGCAAGCTGCCCATCTCATGACAGCTGGGATGAAAAGAGATGGGAAGGTATCCTGTCTCGACCTGCATGATGGTTAATTCAGAAAACTGGAGAAGAGCAATGGGGGATTAGAAAAAACAGACACACAACAAGAGAAAAAGCTGGGACCCAGTGGCATCACACTCTGATGGAGTGCAATGACAAGGAGTCAGCTCAGCATGTTTGTTATAGAAGCTTCAACATCAAAGGGATTCATTATGAGAAAGTTTAAAACAGAACCTAGGTCAAAAGTAAAGGATACAACAATAATGCAAAAAGAGAGCCTACAGAGTGGGAGAAAATCTTTTCCACAAGCACTTCAGATATAGCACTAATCTCCAAAATTTATAAAGAATGTACAAAACTTTATACCAAAAATACAAAGAACCCAATCAATAAATGGGTCAAGGATCTGGACAGACACTTTACAGAAGAAGATGCCAGGTGATTAATAAATATATGAAAAAAGTGTTCAACATCTCTAGCAATTAGAGAAATGCAAATTAAAACAACTCTAAGATTTCATCTTACTCCAATTAGAATGACTATTATCAATAACACAAACAATAATAGATGTTGGCAGGGCTGTGGGGAAAAAGGCACATTTTTACATTGCTGGTGGAGTTGCAAATTGGTGCAGCAACTCTGGAAAGCAGTGTGAAGATTCCTCAGAAAACTTGGAATGGACCCACCTTTTGACTCAGTTATCCCATTTCTCAGTTTATACCCAAAGGACTTAAAATTAGCATATACAGTAATGCATCCACATCAATGTTTTTAGCAGCTCAATTCACAATAGCTAGACTGTGGAACCAACCTAGATGCCCTTCAACAGATGAATGGATAAAAAAGCTGTGGTATATATACACAATGGAATACTACTCAGCCATAAAGAATAATAATATTATGGTATTTGCAGATAAATGGATGGAATTGGAGAATATCATGCTAAGTGAAATAAGCCAATCCCAAAAAACAAAGTCCAAATGTTTTCCCTGATAAGTGGATGATGATATATAATTGGGTTGGGGGTTGGGGGGGGAATGAGAGAAGAATGGAGGAACTTTAGATTACAAAGAGGGAAATAAGAGGGGGAGGGGGTGGGAGTATGAAACATGGTGGAATGAGACAGACATCATTACCCAAAGTACAAGTATGATTACATGAATGGTATGAATCTACATCATGCACAATCCTAGAAATGAAAAGTTGTACCCCATTTGTGTACAATTAATCAAAATGTAGTCTGTAAAAATTATTTAAAAATAAATTAATTAATTTTTTTAAAAAGTATGAACAGCCCAATTACAGTCATCAGCTTGTTCCGGTAATTCTCCACCCCTGGGGCAGCTGTCATTTGAACCTTAGGTCATGAACTGATAAATTCCATGGTAACCACAGATTTTCCCTTTGAATATGGCCTCACTATACAACTGGGTAGTTTTCTCAGTGCCTTTATAGCAAGAAATTCCCAAGAGAGGTGTCACTGTCTCTGGACAGTTCAAAGGCCATCATTCATTTGCTGCTCCCAACAGTGTCCCTTTCAAGTTACACATTCAACAACCTAATATCCTTCCTCTAGGCCCCACCTCCAAATCACTCCAGGGGCAGGAACAGAGTCTTCACAGTATGGGTCTTTCGAAAATATTCAAGATTCAACCTATGGGAAGTTATGACATTTCCAGATGAAGTTTTCACTATATGTGGATATAATGCATGAGAGAGATACAGTGTAATGGGGGAAGGGTGAATGGATCTATATGGTGATCAGGTTCTATTTGAAATGGAAAAATCATCAGTAAAATTAAGTATGTGTATTAGAATTCCCAGAAAAATCCCTAAAGGTTGTACAAAGCGAAATCAGAGTTAAATCTGCCATGATATACCACTGTGAAACTTAGAACAGTTAAAATAAAATACACTGACCTGGCCAAGTGGTAGCAAGGAAGAAGAGCAACTGGTACTTTCAAACCTTGATAGAGGGAATGGAAAATAGGCCAGCTACTCTAGAAACTAGTTTGGCAGTTTCTCATAAAATTAAAAACCCACTTATCACCTGACCTTAAATCTCATTCACAGGTGTTCACACTGGAAAAATGAAAAACACACAAGTATACATGTATGTCTATAACAGGTCAAATGGCTTTTGAAGGGATAACGGATGAATCATAGTACATTCATACTGTGTACTACCACACATCAGTGACGATGATGATGATGATGATGATGAATTAATAATTTATGCAAGATCCTGAGTGAATCTCAATGACATTTTTCTGAGTGAAAAAAACGCATTCTAAAAACGTTATATTCTACTTATGTAACCGTCTTGTAAAGGTAGACCTACAGATCAGATCACCAGTTGCCAGCTTTGGGGAAGGGTAGTGTGATTACAAAGGGTAGCAATAGGAGTCTTTCAGAATGAAGGAGCTGTCCTGATAGTGGTGCTGGCTATGTAAATTAATATGTGTTTAAACTCATAGAAATGCATATCTACACAAGTAATTCTTATTGTGTTATATAAAAAGTATATATGTGTGTGTACATATACACAGTTTAGCAGTTTATTAAGGAATAAGTGATAGACAAAAATCTAAGCATATTTAAAGTACAGAATTTAATGTGTTTTGATTTATGTATGCAAACGTGCAATCATCACCACTGTCAAGGTAATAAACATGTCCATCGCCTTCAAAAATTTCCTCTTCTTTCTTTTCTTTCATTTTTCTTTTAAGTAAAAAGAATACTTAACATGAAATCAACCCTTTTAAGAAATTTTAAGTGTCCAATACAGTATTGTTGGCTAAGGGCAAGATGTGGTATAGCCGATCTCCAGGACTGATGATCTTGCCAACTGAAACTCCATACCCATTAAGCAGTAAACCCCATTTTCCCCCAACTCCAAATGCTGCCAATTACCATTTCATTTCTGCTTTTATGACTGACTGCTTTAGATACCTCATATGATTGGAGTTGTGTGGCTCTTGTCCTGTTACTGTCTAATTTCATGTTACCTAATGTCCTCCATGTCTGTCTTATTGTTGTTTACGGCAGGAGTTCCTTCCTCTTAGGGGGCTGAACAATATTCTGTTGTTTTAACCGTTCATTTCAGCCACATCCACTGACAGATATTTAGATTGTTTCCACATCTGGTCTATCATGAATAATACTGCCAAAAACCTGGGGGCACAGCTATGTCTTCAAGCTCATGATTTCAGTTCTCTTAGTAAATATCTTAGAACTGGAGTTGTTGGATCATGTAGTGGTTCTTGTTTTCCTTTTTAACTTTTTGAGGAAGCTTCACACTCTTTTCCATTGACAAGTCATAGTAGTACATAGAACTACAATGCTTCTGCACGATGGAGGAAACAATCAAAAGGAAAAGGCAACCTGAGAACGAGAGAAAATATTTACAAACCATTTGTCTGATAAGGGGTTAATGTTCAAAATATAAAAAGAACTCCTGCAACTCAATAGGAAAAAAACCCAAAACAACAAATAATCTGATTAAAAATGGGCAAAGGACTGGAATAGATAGTTCTCCAAAGAAGTCATACAAATGACCAATAGGATGTGACAAGGAGCTCAGCATCCCTAGCCATCAGGGAGATGCAAATCAGAATCAGTATTAGATGTTACTTCACTCCTGTTAGTACAGCTTTTATCAAAAAACTGAAGAATATGTATGTTTTAAGGTATTCACAGAGGTAATGAGGAGACTGAAATAAGAGGAGTTAAATGAAATCTTTACCTCTGTGGGCACCAAAAGTACCAAAAGTAACAATGTAGATTATCTTGTGGTTTCACATATCTTTTCACACACCTAGGAGGTTGGAGACAGCAATCCAATAGTGCTAAATTCACACCATGCTCTTCGTTTACTGGACAGATTAAATTAAAAAATCACGAGGCCAGATGGCATTCACTCAAAATGTTTTGAAAAGACTATGCCAGTGAGAACCTGGTTCCTACTCTCTTAAGTTTTTCATATCACAATCAGTTTCACTTCTGAATTTCCAGTTCCCAGAGCACCTGAAGCACTTTTCATTTTGGGATAGCTTTTATTGAGAATCATAAACATGAGTACATGTGAAATGTAAGCTAATAATATTGGAGTGCAAATGATCAAGGGATAAATATGAAGTTTCCAACTGTAATATTCAGTGAATGCTTATCCATAAACATTTACCCTGAAATAGTCCTATTTGATGTCCTCTGGAAGGGGACAGAGATGAGATTTACACAGGTGACTCTAACATCTTGGATGACAGGCTCTTAGCCCTTGTGAAAATTGTTGAGCAGAGAAGAAAATCTCCTGCAGTTATAAAGTGGATCGGACATATAACATGATGCACACAGAGAATTGCCACAAATAAATAGGAGGAAAGAGACAAGACATTCTGAGTAACCTAGAAATGAGAAATAAGTTAGAATTCTTTAAAAACTCTTTCCTTCTAATTAGCCCTTATATTTATATTTATTCATTTCCTTCAGCAGAGAAAGGAATTCAAAGGAATAAATTTAAGATAACTGGCAGGGGTGGGGGGCTGCATGCGCTTGCCACTCTTCTTGTGTAATTTTCCAGCAGACTTATTGGAGTAACCTGGCAAGGATCAGCCCCATTACCCACTGTCACCAAAGGGCTAAGAATTTTGTAATTCTTTTTGTTATACTTTTTGACAATGTTTTAGTCAGCTTTTTCATTGCTGTGACCAAAAGACCTGACAAGGACAATTTTACAGGAAGAAAGTTTATCTGGTGCTCAGGGTTTCCGAGGTCTCGGTCTATTGGTGGCCACTCCATTGCTCTGGGCCCAAGGTCAGGCAGAACATCATGATGGAAGGGTGTGAAGAAGGAAAGCAGGCAATCAGGAAGCAGAGAGAGTTCAGTTCACCAGAGACAAAATATAAATCCCAAAGTCACACCCCCAGTGACCTATTTCCTCCTGCCACACCATACCTGCCTACAGTTAATGCCCACTTAATTCATTAGTGGATCAATTCATTGATTAGGTTAAGGCTCTCATAACTGGCTCATTTCACCTCTAATGTTTTTCACAATGTTTGGTGGACACCTCGTACATAAACCATAGCAGACGCCTTTATGAAGATACTGACATGTACCACCCTGGAAGAGATGTGATCACTCACTTCCCTAAAAGTCATTTTCCAGTGTGATTGATTCTCTGCATTTGGTTGAGGTCAAAGGACAACCATGATAATCGTTTCTCCCTTGAGATGTCAAAAAATTTTGACAGAAAAGTTGAATGCATGACTTTGGTACACTATTTTAAAAAAAGGGTGATAACAAGGTTTGTAAACCTGGAAGTGAGAACAAGTTGATATGGTAAGAGAGCTAAATCCAGAGAAAATGGCTTCTCCAAACAGATGATGGTTCATACAAAGCCATCACAGATCAGGAGTCCTTTAGCTGCAATCATAGACATTTCATATGCATAATTCAAATGAATTCTAGCAATCTTGTGAAAGAGGTGTGACAGAGCTGAAATAGTCACTCATGGTAACCCTTAGGTGTTAAGTAGAAGTGAATGATCATGTGAAATATAACAGTCACTCTGCTGATTGTCAGACTGGACATGGTAGAGATAGCCTCCTGCCTCACAGAGCTCATGGTCTATGGGGGAAAACAGATATTAAACAAATAATTAGGTTCTAGGAATTTCTAACAGGGCAACAACCAATCATGGTGGTCAAAGAAAGCCTTTTTCAATAGTTAATACTGAAAATGCCCCCAGAATCATGAATTGGGGTTAGTTGAGCTGGGCTAGATGTTTCTTCAGTGTAATGTGGCAGCCCACCCCTCTTAATGTTCTCTACTCTCTTTAGTTGTTACTGTGCTAATTGTGTTGGAATTAGTTAACCAAAATGTTAAAGTCAGGAAATAATCTAGCCAGAGTATTGAGAGCTTGCCACAAGGAGAATAATGAGAATGTTAAAAACATCCAAATGATTAGGGTAGCAATAGAGATGAAGGAAAAATAATCTCAATATTAATAAACATATGTTCTCCTTGTGTGACCCTCCTCTCACCCATAAGCAGATGATAGGGCTATTGTTTTCTTTTCTTATTTTATATACTTTCAGATACACAAAGTTGAATTTATGTTTTACAATTTTTTTTTGTAAAAGCCTTTTGCAAGTTTTATTCTAGATTTCCAAAAGGAAAAAGAGGAGGAAAAGTTAGCTTGAAAGCAGAATGAATGGAAGAATAGTTAATCCTTCCATCTTTAGATATACTCTGCTCCATGCTTGGGAGAATCTGGACAGATCTCAGCAGTGTTGACTTTAGTTGCATAGGGATAGGCCGGAATCTCAGCACTGGCATTCCTAAGCTTGGTATATTTTATGTCACCCAACAGAGAGTCACAGGAGAAGGAATGACTCTGCAACCTTAGAAAACATGTTGCTCAGTAGCAACCAAAATAGACTTAGTTCTGAAAGGAACTTTTGGAATTTTTTTTTGTTAAAATAATATGCTATGATTTGCATGACTGTTGATAAGGGAGGAGACCCTATCAATGGCTTGCACTTAAGTTCCAAATAGGACTTTAAATCCAATTGAATTTGATCTAACAAAAATAAATAGAAGTAACTCTTTTGGTACAGCATTTCATTAACCAAGAGAATACTGATTTTACGTAAGAGGCAGGAAATTTCCATTTAGTGAAGTAAAACACTTTGATACTGTATGGACTAACATTAAATACTAATTTGAATATACAACCATTGTAGAAACTCCTCTCACCTCTATCCTCACCCCCAAGTACACCCACTACCCCTCTCATGCTCCCCATAAGAAGAAGGAAGCAGATACATTTCATTTTGCAGTAGAAGTTGAAAGATTACTGGAAAAGGACATAAGAGAAAAGGAGAGTAGGCCTTTCTATTTTCTAGTCTTCGAATTTAATTCTAACTGAGAAACATGACCTAGAACTTGAATTGAAAATGGAATTAGAAAAATTACCATACTTGCTGGATGAACATAGGTTGGGCTGCCCTCTTGGCATGATCAGCTTTGATTCCCTTCCAGTTCCTCTGTCTGCTGTTGTTACCTTCCAACGTCCCAAATGTGCCTTCTCAATTAGCACGCCAAGCTTCCTGGCTGGCCCACGGTTCTGGAATGAAATCAATGTTAATGATTCCTGTGATTCTGGTTGTTTTTGCTTTATTGATATTTCCTTCTCCTTTCATCCCACCTTCAAACTAATTTTTATTTTATTTGAAAACAATGTGAAATGATGAATTATTTTGTGCTTTCCTGAAGTGATAGGATTTAATTGCTTTTCACCTGCTCAGCTCAATTCCTAGCACAAGTGAATCCTTGAACAAGAGGGACAGACGGTAGGTGAGATGGTGAATAATGGTTCCTGAGCACTACAAAATTCTGCTGAAAACCATTACATCATTCACAAAACAGAATGCCATCTTTCTTTTTGGCAAAATATTTGATAATTATATGGAGTACACTAGGACACAGAAATATCACAAATAGAATTAAAAGAACCTAATGATTTGATTTTGTAAATCATATAGTAAAATGAAATTGTATAAACCTTTTTTCAGTTTTTCCTGTAGTATTTATAAGGTTTATAATATTTGCTTCTCTTTTCTACTGATTGGGGAAGACTTAAAAAGAAATACCAAGTGTAATACTGATGTGAAACATCTATTTGGATAACATCTGTGATAGTCCTGAAACAGGTAGGCTATAATGGCAACTGTTTGCTGGTCTTTCCCTGGTCATGCACATGGGTGCACTCAGCCAGCCTTTTAGGGCTAAGTATCCAAGATGGTCTCAGTCCTGTATCTGGGGTTCACGAGCTTTGGCACTGCCCATTAGCTGGCTTGTCTCTTCATATGGTATTTCTTTCTTCATGGGCTAGGTAGAACCTTATAGTTATACTGGAAGGAGAGACGGAACCTTTCAAGGCTAACAAGGGGAACTCATGTTTGCCACATCCTATTGGTGAACGAAAGTCATGGGACCAGCTAAGATTTAAAGAGTAGGGAAAAGACTCTACCTTTTTATTGAAATGTTTACTATGAATTTTTCAATCATATTACACTTACCATGGCAAACAAATGAAAATGTATAACAAAATTTTATATGTCAAAATCCGATGTTGAATTTCTTAAAGATAAGGACTATCATGCTGTTTTCATATTGTAGGCTTAGAGTGCTTTCATATAGTAGACCTCAATATTTAGCAAGTATTTATGAACTATGGAATGGGACAGTATAGCAAAATGAAATAATGATCATGATTCCTTTTGACAGCCTTATAATGTATAATTTTAATGGTGGTTTGTGCAAAGTCAATTATTGTGTGAGATTAATTTGGGCAAACTTAGAAGCATTTAATTTGCAGCCTTTCCTATCATTCCTATCATATAACTTACAAGCTGATGCATACAAGGGGGATAACACTTACCCCTTGCATATCCTCTACAAACTATGGGCAAATGAGCATCTGGACTGCCTTATGTAACAGATGTTCATTGCACATCATGTATATGCTAGATTCACATTTTCAATAGCAAGCAAAGTATGATTACTCCCTCTATGGAGCTTGTAGTATGGATTGGATAGAGCACATATTAAAATAGACATGAAGCAAATTATAAATTCCAATGAGTGATACAAATGAAAAGAAAGTGGTGAAATTAGTAAGTATATAGGGAGAGAACAAGATAGTAGATCTTTGGTCATGGGCTGTACTTCTTAAGGAATTATATATAAATCAATTTTTTAAAATGCATTCATCCCAGTGCATGGTACTAGAAGAGCCATCTAGACAGAAGGAGGAGCATGAGGCCAAATACATGTGATGAAGAAAGAGGATGACACCTATAAAGCAGAAGAATGTCAGCTACGCTAGGTGGTAATGGGCTAGAAAGAATATGGCATGAAGTTGGGTGGAAATGGAGGCAGGGCCCAATCCTATAGTAGGCCTTGGGAATGATTTTGAATTTTATCCAAATTATAACTAAAAGGTTATAAAAAAGGGAAATAGTTTAATAAGTGAATTAACTCTTCCCCACAGTTGAAACATTGAGAATAAATCAGAGGGAAAGTAGAGGAGAACGGGGGGCCCTGAGATAGTGAAGCAGTCAGGGGCCTGGGGCCAGGGTTGGCGAGACAGAGGTGATGAGGAGGAGTGGATGCACGGTTGAGATCCACTTTGGCGGTGGGAGTCACAGGATTCACAGCAGATTGCATGGAGGTGTGAGTGAAAAGGATGTGTTGGGAATGAGTCCCAGGTTTCTGCCTTAAATGCCTATGGGGACATTTTCCTAGATGAAGATTTAGAGGATCCAGAGTTGAGTTGTGGGTCTGTTGTTTGTGTCATCTATGATACAATCAAGTGTGACTTTGAGTAATAAGTGGGTATAGGAACATGGTGGTCACAGAACAGTAGAGGAAGGGGACTAGGGGGAAGCGGGGGAGAGGGGAAGGTAAGGTATTGGGGAATGAAATTCACCAAAGTAGTTGTGAAACGAACAATATGTAACAATGAACCCTGCCGTTATGTATGAATCTGATACATTAAAATAATAATTAAAAAGAAGTTGGGGGTCAGAAAAGAAGTCTGTCTCCCAGTCAAGAATTTGGAAAATTTCAATGTATTGAGGGTATTTAAATTCATAGTACTAGATAAAATCACCTCCAAGAATATAGA
The DNA here is from genome assembly GCA_020662805.1 of Glaucomys volans. NCBI lineage: Eukaryota > Metazoa > Chordata > Mammalia > Rodentia > Sciuridae > Glaucomys > Glaucomys volans. The sequence goes on from JAJEJO010002904.1 coordinate 170,416, forward strand.
CAGAGTAGGAAGAAGAGCCAAGGTTATGTCCCAACGAATTCTGTACTTTCCATTATGTTACAGGAAAAATATCTGGCAAAGAAGGATATAAAAATGCAAAAAGAGATAGGAGAAAAAACAGCAGATTATGAGAATATCCTCAGACTTTTGCAAACCTAAAAGACAGTTGCTACCCACATCCTCTAATCTGCATAGGTTCCAGGAAACTCACACAAAAAGAATGTACCATGTCTAAAACTGGAGTTTAGATATATGCTGAGATTTCTGAGAAACCTAGAAAGACTGGAGAAATGAATAGGAACCAAAGAGAAATTGTGGGCAAAGATAAAGTCTGGCAGGCTGGAGCAAGGCAAAGCAGCAATAGTGGATGCTTCTCCATGCAGTGTGAGACAGCTTGGTAGCCCACTGAACCTACGTGTCCCCTCACTACTTCCAACCTCATCTGTAGAGCTGGAGACTGTGGGAAAGAGAGTGTCCTGGTATAAATAAAAAGGGTATGTCTTCATCAAATGCTCTATCCAAGAAGCATTGCCCAAAATCTAGACATGGGGAGTGATGTTCCCTCTACTGGCAGAAAAAACAGATTTGTATCAAAGCCACCACATCAACTGGATCTATAATTCCAGCTCATCTTTTCTTTTGGAATCTGTAGCCACTTAGTCTTCTGGAATGCATAAATGAAGGTAATCTGGGGGATATCTTATATTCATTTTCTGTTGAGGGAATGTGGGCAGTCAGTACATATTCCAGAATAATATTTTCAGTGAAGAGAATGCAGTACACAAAAACGCTCTTTCTCAAGGTCAGCGCTCTAGAGTCTTCTTTTATGTTTAGTCCTTTCTTCATATGTCATTGTTCAGAGAGGGGATAGGAATTCTTTGGTAGAAGAGAGGTGGAGATTATAATTTTGGAGTTATCAGTTTACCAAAGCAACACTAGACCTTTGTTATTTTGATTTTTCCAAATGTCTCTTGTAAAATGACTTCTAGAATTCCATTGTATCTGTATTTATTTATGTTTTGAGATGCTGAATATTGAACCAGTGGCCACATGCATGCCATGCACATGTTCTATCACTGTGTGCTACACCACACATTCCTTTTGTATTTTTGAAAAGAAAGGAAATATAAAAGATGCTGTTAGTTGCACAGATGGCCATTATTGTTTGAGCTCCAGTGTGAATAATCAGCTTTTCATTGCAAACACTGGCTTTATCATGCCATACCAGGCTTCTTGGTATCTGTGGTCATTTCCAATGTTCAGTATCATTAGGTAGACAGACAAATGAGCAGAATTTCACTGGCTCTAGAAATAAAAGAGCAAATGTCCAGAGAACTTTAAGAGTAGAGGTCAAAGACCATTGTGGGAGACAAGAACTATGCCTCTTTTTATTACCATGTTCCTAACTGCTAATACAGGTCAGGAACACACTAGACTCCATACTTAGATGGGCACTAAATAAACAAATAAGTATGCAAATAAATAATCAAGTGACTCCATTCCTTAAAACAAAGGAAGGGAGGAAAAGAGGGAGGGAGGGAAATGAAGAACTATGCCTCTACTTACTGCATAATGGCAGGGGGGTGACACACTCCCCAATCCTTTAGCAGTTTTGACTCTGACCTTGAATACCTAAGTGAGGATTCCAGAATCACACTCTCCCAAATGACTTTTTAGTGCTGTGCATGAGGGAAGAGTTTACCATTTTCTTATTCAAATAACTTTCCAAAGCAAGACTCCCAGGTGAGGAAAACAACTAATGATATGAATGTTGTCAGACAGGTATGAGGTGTGTTCCATTCTGTTGAGGATGTCTCCTGGGACACCTCCTGTGCCCCCGAGAATTTCTGTAAAACCCCCCCAATTTGATTTTAGGCAGAGGGAGCATTTTCCTTTAGCAATGTTGCAGCTCAGGCACACAAGCTCAAATCTTCTTCCGGTTTCAGATTTTTTTTTTTTTTTCAGGTTCCAATAGGAACTTGATAGTCTCTGTTCAATTGCAGCTCTGAAAGGTAAGCTTCAACCAAAGTCAGACGGGAGCCTCTGCATAGGTGCTTCTTTTCCCTCTCCCATCCCTTATTTTATGTGGACCACTCTCAAACGTTTCACATGTTTCCCATAGCATTCACGCAGAAACCGCCATACACCTTGATACTGGGTTTCCTCCTTCCCATACTTATCCTCAAAGTGGCCTCTTCTTAAGTTATCTACATGCAAACTAAAAACAATCGTGGTCTCCTATGCACCTGACAGTAATTTTTAAATCTTTCCTTTTCTTTCTTTATAAAAATAAAAATGAGCTGGGGGTGTAGATTGTGGTAGAGCAACATGTAGAGACCCAATCTCCAGCCCCTCCATAGATAAACAAATAAATAAATGAAATGTAATGTAATTATAGAAGCTATCTTACAAGAGCCATTTGGAAAACTCCAAGGAAAGGTATTTATTCATATGTGTGTGTATGTGTGTATGATATAGATATGGATGTGTACATATCTATATCATAGAGGAAAAATATATGCATACTCTATACATAATATATTAAGAGTATAGATACACATGTACTCCTCATAGTTCATTGTATTTAAGTGGAGAAATGAAATTCTTTGGAAGTTTGAGAATACTGAGCATTTTGCATTTGCAAAACACTAAACAGGTAATTCATTGATGCTTTATCTCTCTTAGCATTAGCTGTAGTAGAGGAATGTAGGGAAATAAAAGAGCAATATTCTAAGATTATATTAAGTGTGAATGTTTCTACATACCATATAAAAGTTCAATTCTACCTCTTCTTTCTTTTCTGCTTGAGTAATATTTTTTAAAAAAATCACGGCCTCCTCTGTACCTGCAAGTACTTTTTAAATTTAAAAAAATGCAAATATCTTATAATTTTAGATGCTAACTTAAGAGTCGTTTGGAAAACCTAAATTTTAAGAAAGTCACTTAATCAGAAAATCTGCATATATCAACTACATAGAGTCAAATAATATTCAACCTTTTCTGAAATTGATGTGATTTTTAACTGTTTGGTCTTTTTATTTCCATTGGTGTATTTGTAAATACAGACTTAAGGGTAAACGCATTCACTGGACTAGATGTGAAAACTACTGTCCCTCACTATTGCTCCTGACAGTCATCTACTCTTTTGTTCCAAGCTCTCCTCTATGGTAATCAAAGGATAGGACCTTTAAATAGAATGTAAAGGTGAAGATCACAAAAAAAAAAAAAAAAACCGGCATATTGAACTGTATATGTGGAGCATGATTTTATTTTGGTTAAAAAAAATGCATGCATGTGTTATTCACTGGCTGAGAGAGGGAAAGAGAGACTGACAGAGGTGGGTGAGTAAGGAGAGAGGGGAGAGGTGGGAAACAGGAGAGATGCAAATGGTTATAAAATATTCACCTTGATTTATAAGTTTTCTGATTTTTATAGGTTTTATTACCTGTTTATGCTTCTTAATTTACTATAATGCATTTATACATTTCACAAAGTCACACACAATAATTCACATATAATGTAAATAATGGAATATGTATATATATCACACAACTTGAAGAAAGTGCTAATTTAAATTTTATTTGAGGGAACTTTTGCTCTTCTTAAGAATCAATGATTGCTTGCCAAGTATGAACCAACTCAAATACCAATGAGAGGTTTCTAATTTGCCTGGTTTCCAAGTTCATGAATGCTGAGTGGTCTCTAAATTTGGCAACCTGTTTTTCCCCTTGCTAATAATAAGGTTTCTCTACTATCATACACAAAGCATTGGATATCCTAAATACACTTTATAAAAATAACCTCCTTTATTTATGGTCATGCCATTTCAGAGGCTCATGGTAGATTCTCTGTCCTGCTTTGGGAGCCAGAACTCTGCTCTCTCTCCTCCTTCCATTCTTACTGCTTTCAATTCTCTACCAATTTGCCAAATAATAAGTCAAACAGGTGACATGGAAAGGGGATAAACAGATAACATATTTAACACCTTCAGTGTTTTCTTTAGTTTTCCAGCCAGGAGGTGCCGCAGCCTCTCAAGGTTCCTGTCCTTTAGGAACTTCCCCTGCAGCTCCACTACCCTGTGGCACTCCATAGAAGCCCTTTTACTGGACCATAAAAGACACCACTAGTTATTTTCAGGCAAAAGCAAGTGGCTCGTATGGTGAATTTTAGAGGACTCCATAGCTCCATGTAAAAAGCCTCTGACAAATAAGAAGTAAAGGTTATTCCTGAGTCTCTCTCTCCTGCTCCCTCTGGATGGTGAGCATGGGTTTGCTTTCTGCTCTTGAGGAGCATCAGGCAGAGAGCTGAGTGCCCTGAGGACCATGAGTGTGGCCACTCTAACTGCATTATCTGTAATGGCAGAGAGCCTCGCCAGACCACTGTAATGTATTGATACTTCAGAGAAGCAAGGAAATATTGTAAGATTTCATTTACTTAATGGCTTACAGATTAATTGGGTCCCATATGGCCCTGAACATTATACAGCTTTCTTTGAAACACATTGTATTTCTTTTAAACAAAACGAATGATTCTTAAATAAAAATAGCATTTTTCTTCCTTTGCATTAACTTATTCTAACTGCTCCTTCCCATCAAACTCATATGTAGAGAATTCACACTGAAAGAAATTGCATTATATTATTCCTTTAACTACAATAAAAAACAGGAACCACACTATTGAATCATCTAGGGATAAAATCCCAAATACAAAGGCTGATTAGTTTGAGTACCTTTCAGATAGAGGAGGATTGCAAATGTACCTCAATAAAGGGATATTTTAATTATTTTCTCTTTAGCTAATCTTTTAATTAAGTGTGGAAAAGCATTATTAGGCTCCTTTTAGTCCTTTGAATTCGCTTTGAGTTGTACATTCAATGATTTCTGGGGAGAAATTAAGTAAAAATACTTAATTTGTTAAGTAACTTCCTCCCTTGTATCATAAAACCTATGCTGAATAAAGAAACTTCAAAGAAACATTTCCTAAAATAAAAAGTTAAACTAATACCACTTGCTTCTATTATTTGGATAATAAAATAAATGAAAGACTTGATAAGAATTGTCAAAATTCAGAGCAAAAAGCAATTATAAGCCACTGTGGACAGATAATTGTTGCTGAAGAGGAGAGACGTGATGTGCTTTGAATGATGGGCTCAATTTGGATATGTGGAGGTAAAGATTAATTCATGACCAAAGTGCAGAAGGAAGGGGTCTGGGAGTGACTGTGGGCAGGGAGCAATCCAGCCTTCTTGGAACAGGCATTTTATGTGAAAAAGAGGTAGTTAGTGAGTTTGGATAAATTTGGTGGCATGGAATGGGAAGCAGATGGGGACAGTGGTAAGAAAATAGGGTAAATCCTGAAGTGCCCACATGAAGAGTTTAGAGGAGACCCTTCACGTGCTGAAAGGTCATTAAAGTTTTCAGAAAAATGTGAACTGTCATCTCCATAAAGGAGGGCAAGAATGAAGACCGGTAATAGAGACGAAGGAAGGGCCAGATGGCTATTTGCGATTTCCTCTCCTGGTAATGAAAGTAAATGTGATCCACACTGAAATGAGTGCCCATGAACACAGCAGCAGCAGCAGCCTAGTGCCTCAAGTCCTGAGAGGGTAAGGAGCCCAGTGGCAGGTGCCAGACTACCACTAGGTGGGCTCTCGCCATAGACACGCAGGAGGGAAGATTTCAGGAAAAACTATTACAAAGCTAGAAAACTTGGGGCATACTCTCATTTGCCTGTTTTAAAAGACTGAGAAGCCATGGAAGAAATTTTAAATGCATTTATTAAAGTTATGTTTTAAATTAATGTTAATGAGCTTACCTTATTTCTCCAGTTTCATGAAAAATCCACTTATTAGACTGGACACTACCAGACTGATCATTTCCCAGTTTTTCCAGTCTTTCCTGTATCATGTCAGGTGATTTCCCTCAACTTTTTTGGCATCTGCTATGCTATTCTTCATATTCATATTCATTCATTCATTCACTCATTCATTCATTCATTTTCTCTCTCTCTCTCTCTCTCTCTCTCTCTCTTTCTCTCTCTGTAGGCTCTACATTATAAATATTTTATTACTGCTCAAAATTCTAGTCTTCTTCTTTTACTCAGTTTTTTAATAAGATAATTTCAGATCTTTTTCTTCTGTTTCCATTTTTGTTAGCTTTTAATTAATTATTAAGCTTCTTATTGGACTGAGCAGAAGAAAATAATCTCCATGAGTTTTCTAATGCATTTGTCTTCGCTAAAGTAAATGACTGGCTCTAAAATTATTCTTTCAATTATCAGAGAAGTCATTTTCTTTATTTTCATGCTCCAGGGTGAATCCTCTTACCTAAATGCTGGACCCTCTAGCTTCTTGCCTTTTCTGCCGTAGCTTTTGTATTAATTTTAAGCCTACTATACTAAAAACACACAATTTCTTGAGGAAAGATACTTGTTCTACTGATCAATAGGATTTTAAATGTTTGGTTTCCACTTTCCCAACTCCTGTTAGGAATTCTTATTCAGGGTGGTTTATTAACCATCTGGGACTACATCTCCTCCTCCTCCTTCAAATCCTACTGAAATGTGAAATCCATAGTATCACTGCAAAAGCCAAAAGGCTTTCATTGAATGATCAGAACATAGAAGAATTTCCTGACCGCTAAAACAGATGGTTTATGAAACCCAACCAAACATAGTCGCCTGAAATTCACTACAGGTGAAAAACAGGGACACCAAGTAAGTGAATGTATTTGGTAAGACATCCAAAGTGTCCCAATTCCAAAGGCAGCTGGAGCTGGGCATAAGACCAAGCATGTTAGGTGTTTAACGAGGTGATTGATTCCAGAACTGTGGGACAGTTGGATCAGTCTCTCACTAAGGAATTTTCCTACCAGCTATACTAAGTAAACAACTTTTCAAATAAAATGGAAATTCTGCCCTAGGAGACTCCTATATAGACAGAGGGTCAAAAAAAGAGCTGCCGACGGCAGACACAGAACTATTGAACCCAAAAGTTCCCTTCTCTTCTAAGGAAACTCAGTCACCCTCAAACCTTCCCCCCATCTTCACCATCACCCCAACTCTTCTCTCAGCTCAGGCCCTTCCAAATCAGGTTCAGCATTTATGGTAGGAGAAAAATCTTGCTTTACATGTGAGTTTGAAAACACTTCAACCTAACATATTAGTAAATAAATAGTTTAATTATAACTAAAAATAATTTAAAAAAAACTAAAATGTCAAGCAGTCTAAGGAAAGTAAAGAAAGAGACACATTTGGTTTAATAAAATAAACTCCCAGGGAAACCAAAAGCAATGAGAGAAATAGAAGATAGCATCGAATATAGTCTCAGAGATTCTAAATGATGACATCTCTTTAAAACAAGAACTGAACTACTATAAAACTAACCGATATTCTTTAACTCTATCCATTGAAACCAAACATCAAAAATCAAAGGTGGAATGTTTTCTCTGATATGCAGATGCTAATTCACAATAAGGGGTGGGGGGAATAGGGAAGAATAGAGCTACTTTATGTTAGATAGAGGGGAGTGAAGGTAGGGGAAGGGTATGGAGATAGGAATGATAATAGAGTGAAACAGACATTATTACCTCATGTCCATGTATGACTGCATGACTGATGTGATCCTGCAAAATGTATAATCAGAAAAATGAGAGATTACACTTCATTTATGTATGATCTATCAAAATGTATAAAAGCATTCTACTGTCATGTACAACTAATTAGAACAAAAAATTTTTTTAAAAAAAAGTAACCAAATTTCCTAAGTTCTTGAGAATTAAATTTAAATGAAAAAGACATTGAAACCTAAGTGTTCACACAGTTAATAAGGTGCAGGGCAGTAGAGTGGGTCCAAAAGATGCCACAGGGGCATACCTCAAAATGAAGATCCAAGAGAGGAAAATGCTAAAGATGTGAAATGGTGAGAATATAATTAGAAACTGTGGGAAATAGATTCAGGAATTGGGATAATTATTCCAGAAGGAAAGAATGGAGGAATGGAGTAAACAAAAAGATTAAAAATAGAACAACAGTTATCTTCCAGGAAAAAGATGCAGTGTAATGAGCAGAACAGTCTAAACTTCTAGAGATTATTGCAGGTACCCTGGGCACGTGGCTCTTTCTGCTTCTTTCGGGTGCGTTGCACCAAGCGTGGCTTCTCCTAGGCACCGGAAAGGCAAAATCTCCTGTGCTTTCTCCTAGTTCTCCTAGGAGCTAGACAGCTCACCTCCCAGATAGATATTGTAAATAGAACCCAGATTCCAGACCACCTGGCACCAAGCAAGGTCTTCCTTCCTCTTGAAGATTATTCTTCCACTTGCACCATAACAAAGTGGATACTTAGAACAAAGGTGGGTCCTCTAAAGTTCAGACTCATGACCTCTGTGGGGCATGGGAAAGTGGAAAGCCTACTCCATTGCTTCTGTTCTTGTCGAGACTAGACTTGTGAGTTTTCCTTTCCTCCCTAAATCTTGTTCCTGAAACCACCCAGGGAAGTGTTGTAACACCTATGGCAGATGGAGACCTAGAAGGAACTAACCAGGCACAACACTTGAGTCATCAGAGAAAAAGATACACCTGTTGGTTTGCAAGATTATTGGCTGTTTGAACATAATCTGGAGAAAATATTGTATAATCAAGGTAAAAATGAATTGCTACAGTTCTTATAGTTTGGGGTGCATTATGTTATGCATCCAGTTAATCTTTAAAGGAATTTCAAGCACATTTCAAACACAAATTAGAAAGCCCAATTTTAAAATTCATTTGGAGAGAAAAATGAATTAAAAATCTTCAAAATTTATAAAAACATGATGAAGTATGCAGTCGATCCTGTGCTTTTCTACCCAGATCCCTTGTTAGAACCAAAGGACCTGCTGCTCCCACTGCTTAGAGTATTGCCAGCTATCACTCAACCCTTTCCAGGAACTTCTCTCAACACAAGAGCCACTTCACCCAGAATTTGTGTTCCTTTTCAGAAGAAACTTGCATTCAATTAATCATTGATGCCAGAACATAAAACCTCAGCCTAAATTGAGATATTGCTGAAGGGTTGGCCTTTTTTTGTTTTGTTTTTCAGAGCTTGCTATGGGTCACCTGTGGCTTCATTAGACCATCTTAAACCTATTTCTCTACTGCTTTGTCCATTCCCCATAGGTATTGATCACCAATAATCTTCCTGCATTCTAATCTCCATCTCAGACCCTGTTTCCAGAGAACCAAATCTGCCCTATCAGACAGAGATGTAAAAGTATGCAAAATAGGATGCTAAAGAGGGAGAGTCCAATACATTAGCAGACAACTGAATCAGAAAGAGAATAGACAGGCTAGAAACAGACCCACTTATATGTGGTGATTTGATATGTCATAACTGTGTTTTGTTTGTTTTTCAAACTTAGAGGGGAAATGATGGACTTTTAAATAAATGATTGGGGACAATGGTTGTCCATATAATGTATATATTTATAATGTATATAGTGGAGTCAATTATATATATTTAGGTACAACCACTCTAGAAAGCAATATGGAGATTTCTCAGAAAGCTTGGAATGAAACCACCATTTGACCCAGCTATTCCATTCCTTGGTTTATACCCAAAGGTCTTAAAATCAGCATACTATAGTGATACAGCCACATCTATGTTTACAGAAGCTCAACTCACAATAGCCAAACTATGGAACCAACCTCGGTGTCCTTCAACAGATGAATGGATAAAGAAAATATAGATGGTATATATATATATATATATATATACATATATATATATGCAATAGAATATTACTCAGCTTTAAAGAAGAATGAAATTATGCCATTTTCTGGTAAATGGATGGAGTGGAGAAGATCATGCTAAGCAAAACAAGCCAATCTCACAAAACCAAAGGCCAAACATTTTCTCTGATATGCAGATGCTAATTCACAATAAGAGGGGCACTAGGGAAGAATAGAGTTACTTTAGATTAGGGAGAGAGGAGTTAAGGGAGGGGAAGGGTTATGGTATAGGGATAGGAAGGATAGTAGAATGAAACAGACATTATTACATTATTAGACATTAGGTACACATATGACTGTATATATATGACTGCATGACCGATGTGTATAACATGTACAATCACGAACATGAGAAATTATACTCCATTTATGTATGCTTTATCAAAATGCACAAATGCTTTCTACTGTCATGTATAACTAATTAGTGCAAATTTTAAAAGGTAAAAGAAAAATATGTAGTCAGGAACCGTGTAGTCCCAGACACTTGGGAGGCTGAGACAGAAGGATTGAAACTTCCAGGGCAACCTAAGCAATTGACCCTGTCTCAGAAAATAAATAAATATATAAATGAATTAAAAAAGACTGCAATGTAGCCCAGTGGTAAAGTGCTCCTGGGTTTAGTCCCTCATACAAAAAATAAATGCAAAAATTGCACATAAATTAAAGACAGATATAAAAATCAGGATATTTAAGCACTTGAAATTGTCAAACAAAATTTCATAATCTTGGATAAGATGGTGGTATTACAAAAAGTCTTTCAAAGCAAAAACAAAATTCAAAGGTCATTTTTAAAAATTATCCTCAGACTTTAAAAAGTGCATTGTTTCTGTCCATTTAAAAAATGTTCTGATGTGCACAGTCTAAAAAGCAATTAAAAAGTAAATCCAGATACACTTCCCTCCTATGCTAAGGGAAATGATATACAAAACATTATATAATACTTAGTAGGTTTGTTTTTCATAGAGATATAATTTAGCAATTATTATGGTTTGAATGTGAGGTATCCCTCCCAAAGCTCCTGTTAATGCAAGAATACTCAGAAGTAAAGTGATTAGATTGTGAAAGCCACTGCCTAATCAATTCATCCTCATTTGAATGGACTGACTGTATGGTAACCTTAGGCAGGTGGTTGGAGTGGGCAGGTCACTGGGGCTGAGCCCTGGAAAGGCCCCCTTTGGCAATTGGAAGTGTTAGTAATCACTCATGGTTATAGATAAATGATAGATATATAGATAAATCAATCTGTATGTATACATGTATTTTCCATTTCTGTCTACTGAGGCCTAGAAGTAATGACAATCTGGTATCTATGAGTAAAACTAGTGTCATTCTCAAATGAAAGGAACACAAATATTTTAATAAAAATTCTGGAGAAGAGGTATTATATGGTAAAACTAGAATATCTTGTTATGACAGAAAGTAATGATACACTCAAAAATTGAGGCAGCATTTTAAAAACTAACTATTTTTTTAGTAAAACTTTTTATTCCAAATGTTCTTTGCTTTCATGGTACTAGCTAACTCATTGTGCTTACTACACATCAGACACTCTTCTAAGTGATTTGCATATGTTAAATTCACTTAATACTTAAAACAACATATGTACTGCTTTTAGCTCCTACTTCACAGGTAAGGAGCTTATGGGAGCTTATAGAAATAGAAAGGTGCTGAGTGATACACCCATCACATGGCAGAGCTGGTATTTGAACTTCAGCTGAACTTCAGCAGCCTAGTTTCAGACTCTATCCTTTAATCTACTTTGTTCTGTGTTTTTCTGCTATTTGCTATTCTCTGTTATATTATTTCTCCATATACTTTCTTTTTTTATTTTTTACAGATGCATTTTGATTCACCGTACACGAATTGGGTACAACTTTTCATTTCTATGGTTGTACACGATGAAGACTCACATCATTCGTGTAATCATACATGTACATAGGGTAATGATGGCTGTCTCATTCTACCATCTTACATACACCCACTAAAAACTAACTCGTAAGGAGCCTCTAATAGCCAAATATGGAACGACACCTACAATTATAATTTTCTATTTTAGCACAGAGTAAGAAAATAAGACATGATAAAGACATAAATCAAAAGGGAGGATGCCTTACACTAGACGTAATAAATATAGAAAGAATGACAGGAATAAAACAATACTGTTTGGCAAACACCATAGCAATAATCGTTTCAGACAAGAAACATCACTGAATGTTAAAATAGTGGGTGAAATTATGATTAGAGATAGATTATTTATATTGACTCACAATGTATTATGAATTGCATTTTTCTGTAAAATATTTATTAATGATAAAACTAGTGCCATTACAAAGGAGAATCTATGGATGCCAACTTAATAAGAATTAAATTTAGTATGAATATGGACAAAATTGGCACCATAAATCTGTGCTATGTCTTACTGAGAAGGATGGAATTTCAATTTTAAGTATTTTTTCCAAACTCATATATCCTGAATTTAATCTCAGGGAAAATCAACCAAAATCACCTTGGGGGACATTCTTCAAAATAACTGGCCAGTATTCTTCAAAAGTGTTAAGGCCATGCAAGTTTTCTGTTAAATTTATTTCTCAGTAATTTTTGTTGCTTTAGTTGTGGTGTTATTGCAAATGGGATTTTTTCTAATGTCATGTTCTGTACTTGTTTTTTTTCCATATGTGAAAGCTATTGATATCTTTGTTCTGCTACCTTACTACATTACTTTTTTGTACTACATTTGAGTTACTTTGAGTTAGTTTCATCATTGCTTTTGTCCAGTAGGGTAGCTACCAGTAATATGTTTATGTCTGGGAGAACTTGATGTAGAATACTCAATCACAGGAAGTTCTAGGAGATAAATGATGCTTTAAGATTTTATAAGTGTCCTATAATGTCTGCAAATACAGGTAATTTTATTTCTTCTTTAGGATTTTTAGACTGCTGACAAATTTGTCTAACACTTCTGGGAAAATTTTGAACTATGGAAATAGAAATCAGCCTCTCTTTATCTTTACCTCAATTGAAACTCCTCTAATGCTTCCACGCAGAGTAAGTTGCTAACTTTTAAACAATGGGAAATATACACATCTTATATCCATATCTGTGTATCGACATTAATATATAGATATGCATGGATGTGTGGTGGCATATTCCTTTAGTTTTAAAGGGAAATATAATATATATTTATAAATAAATGCATTAATTCTTATATAATAATTAATTCTCATAAATATATATAATCATACAGATTTATCTTTTATTATTGAGGAAGTATCTATCAAGTCCTACTTCTTGATTGTTTATAACAAAAATTGTTTAATTTTATCAGTCTTTTTTGCATCTTTGGAAATAATCATATAGTTTTGTTCTTATGACTGTTAATATAGTATTTTACATTAAGTGTACTGATGCTGAGACAACCTTGCATTCTTGAATACACTTGAACATAGTGTATATCTTGCATACTTTGGTTTTGTTGCTAGCATTTTAGTTAATTAGTACTTTAACTTGAATATTCACAATTTATTTCTATCTATAACTTTCCTATACTGTCTTTAGCAGTTTCAGTTTTCAGTGTTATACACACTTCACAAAACAAAAAAGTTTTCTTTAATTTTTACTTCTGTAGACCAGCTATAAATTTTTTTATTTCTTCTAAATAGTTATCCATGACAGTATAATGTATTTATGCACTTCTATGTGTCATACATAAATGGTCTATAATTTCTCATTTTTCTGATTGTACATGTTGTAGAATCACATCAGTAATGCAGTCCTATATACACAAGGTAATGTCTGTTTCATTCTACTGTCCTTCCCATCCCCATATCCCCTTTCCTCCTTTAGCTCCCCTCTACCTAATCTAAAGTACTTCTATCCCACCCTAGAGTTCCCCACCCCTTATTGTGAATTAGTATCTACATATCAGAGAAAACATTCAGAGATTTTTTTGGGGGTGGGGGGAATTGGCTTGTTTCACTTAGCATGATATTCTCTAACTCCATCCATTTACCGGCAAATGCCAAGATTTCATTCTTCTTTAAAGCTGAGTAATACTCCAATGAATATATATATATACCACATTTTCTTTATCCATTCATCTATTGAAGGGTACCTAGGTTGGTTGCATAGTTTAGCTATTGTGAATTGAGCTGCTATAAACGTTGATGTGACCCTGTCACTATAGTATGGTATTGGCACCAAAACACACATAGACAAATGGTATAGAATAGAAGACTTAGAGACAAACTCACACAAATTCAGTTATCTCATACTAGACAAAAGTACCAAAACATTCACTGAAGAAAAGATAGCCTATTCAACAAATGGTGCTGGACAAACATTAAAAAAATGAAATTAAACTTTTATCTCTCACCCTGCATGAAACTCAACTCAAGGTGAATGAAAGACTAGGCACTAGAACAGAAACCCTGCACCTAAAAGAAGAAAAAATAGGCCAAAATCTTCACCACGCCCACCTAGGATCTGACTTCCTTAACAAGAACCCTAAAGCACAAGAAGTAAAATCAAGTATCAACAAATGGAATGGAGTCAAATTAAAAAGCTTCTTCTTAGCGAAAAGAAGAGAGAGCTACAAATTGGAAGAAAGTCTTTGCCACATGCACTTCAGATAAAGCTTTAATTTCTAAGATATATAAAGAACTCAAAAAATTAACATAAAAAATCCAATAACCCAATCAATAAATGGGCTAAGGAACTGAACAGACACTTCACAGAATAAATACAATTGATCAACAAATATATGAAAAAAAGTGTTCATCATCTCTAGCAATTAGAGAAATACAAATCAAAACTACTCTAAGATTTCCTCTTATTCCAGTCAGAATGGCAATCATCAAGAATACAAGCAACCTGCCACATCCTGATGCTGAAGACCTTGCCCTGCGCATACTCAGCGCCCACATGCAGCTTCCTAGCTTTGGAGTCTGGTGAAAATATTCTGAATTGCCCTGAGGGCATGGCCATCATCAGTGGGAGGAGCAGCCTGCTTCTTGAGACACCTACAGGAAACTGGAGGCCCATTGACTAGTACCACACTCACAGAGAGATACTGAGGACTGGGAGGTTTGAGTAGTGGATGACTGTGAATCATTGAATTTTTTTTTCCATTTTTAAAAAATTTTTAACTTTTTATTTCTTTTTTTTCTTCTCATTCTATTTTCCATTTACCTATTCTTTTGAAGTCTCTTTCTCCCTTTTCTCATTCTAAAAATGAGTTCATTGCAAACCTAATGACTATACTGTAGATAATAATTGATTTTGTCCTATTTGTTTACTGCAAACTGTTAACATCTTTATAGGGGGTTTTTGGTGTAGAGCTGCAAATTGTCTGTATTGGGTGATATCAATCTTCTCCTTAAAGGAAAGGTATTGGAATCCTGCAGGGTCACAGTAAGCCTACAGGGGGGATGTTGCAATATCTCAGTTCTTCACTGATAGAAGGGAATATACAGAAATAATATGAAAAAAAAAACAGGGGAAAATAGTGTCCCTAACAAATCAAGATGCTATTTTGATAGAATCCAATGACAGCATGGCAGTAGAAATGACAGAAAAGGAGTTTAGAATATACATGATTAAAATGATCTGTGAAGCAAAAGATGAGATAAGAGAGCAAATGCAGGCAATTCATGATCACTCCAATAAACAGTTAAAGACCAAATGTAGGAAGCAAAAGAAAACTTCAATAAAGAGATAGAGATTTTGAAAAAAAAATCCAAACAAATACTTGAAATGAAAGAAACAATAAACCGAATTAAAAGCTCAATAGAAAGCATCACCAACAGAATATATCTTGTGGAAGACAGAATCTCAGACAATGAAGATGAAATATTTCATCTTGAAAATAAAGTTGACCAAACTAAGAAGATGGTAAGAAATCATGAATGGAACCTCCAAGAATTATGGGACAATATAAAAAGACCAAATTTAAGAACTATTGGGATTGAGGAAGGCACAGAGATGCAAACCAAAGAAATGAACAACCTCTTCAGTGAAATAATAGCAGAAAATTTCTCCAACTTCAAGAATGAAATGGAAAATCAAATACAAGGGGCTTACAGAACACCAAATGCATAAAATTGCAACAGATCCACACCGAGGCATTTTATAATTAAAATACCTCACATACAAAATAAGCATAGGATGTTAAAGGCTGTGAGAGAAAAGTGTCAGATTACATATAAGGGGAAACCAATATGGATATCAGCAGATTTCTCAGTCCAGACCCTAAAAGAAAGAAGGACCTGCAACAATATATTTCAAGCTCTGAAAGAACATGGATGCCAATCAAGAATCTTATACCCAGCAAAACTAACCTTCAGAGTTGATAGTGAAATAAAATCTTTCCACAATACACAAAAGTTAAAAGAATTTACAAATTGAAAGCCTGCACTACAGACCATTCTCAGCAAAATATTTCATGAGGAGGAAGTGAAAAATAGCAATACAAGTCATCAAAGGGAGGAACTATCCTAAAGGAAAGCCAATCAAAGGAGAAACCAAATCAAGGTAAAAACTGAAAATAAACCAAAATGACCAGGAATGCAAATCATATCACAATATAACCCTGAATGTTATTGATTTAAACTCTTTAATCAAAAGACATTGACTGGCAGATTGGATTAAAAAGAAAGACCCAACAATATGCTGCCTTCGAGAGACTCATAAAAAAAGACTTCCACAGACCAAAGGTGAAAGGATGGGGAAAAACGAACCATGAATGTGGACTCTGTGAAAAAGCAGGAGTCTCCATCCTCATATCAGATAAAGTGAACTTCAAACCTAAGTTAGTCAGAAGGGCTAAGGAGAGACATTTCATAGTGATTCAGGGAAATATAAACCAGCAAGACATAATGATTTAAATGTTCATTCACCAAACAATGGAGCATCTATGTACATCAAACAAATCCTTCTCAATTTTAAGAATCAAATAGACCAAAACACAATAATAGTGGGAGACTAACACACTGCTCTCACCACTGAATAGATCCTCCAAACAAAAATGAAACAGAGAAACTATGGAACTAAATAATACAATCAATGATATGGACTTAATGGGCATCTATGGAGCATGTATTTCATGCTCAATGGGCATGTATTCATCCAGTGATGAAAGTGAGTACACTTTCTTCTCAGCAGCTCATGGATCCTTCTCCAAAATAGACCAAATACTATGCCACAAAGAAGCTATTAATAAATACAGAAAAAATAGATATACAACCTTGGATTCTATCAGACCATAATGGAATGCAAATTAGAAATCGATGATAAAATAAAAAACAAAAACTACTCCTACACCTGGAGGCAAAGTAATATGCTATTTAATGATGCTATGATAACAAAAGACATCAGGGAGGAAATAAAAAAAAATTCTTAGAGATAAAAGAGAACAATGACACAACATATCAAAATCTCTAGGACACTCTGAAAGCATTAGTAAAAGGAAAGTTCATTGCATTGAGCTCATACATTAAGAAAATAAAAAGTCAACAACTAAATGACCTAACATTACCTCTAAAAGCTCTAAAAAAAGAACAGATCAACACCAAAAGTAGTAGAAGACAGGAAGTAATTAAAATCAGAGCTGAAATCAATGAAATTGAAACAAGAGAAACACTTCAAAAAATTGACAAAAAAAAGTTGATTCTTTGAAACAAAATCAATAAACCCTTAGCCACACTAATGAAGAGGAGAGAAAAACCTCAAATTACAAACCTTTGTGATGTAAAAGGAAATATCACAACAGACACCATTGAAATACATAACATAATTAGAAGCTACTTTGAAAATCTATACTCCAACAAAATAGAAAATATTGAAGACATTGACAAATTTTTAGAGACATTTGATCTTCCCAAACTGGATCAGGAAGACATGCACAAGTTAAACAGATCAATTTCAAACACCAAACCAGAACAAGTCTACCAACCAAGAAAGTCCACCAACCAGGAAAACAGGACCAGATGGCTTCTCAGCAGAATTCTACAAGATCTTTAAAGAAGAACTAATACCAATACTCCCCAAAGTATTCCATGAAATAGAAAGGAGGGAACCCTTCCAAACTCATTCTATGAAGCTAGTATCACTCTGATACCAAAACCAGACAAACACACATCAAAGAAAGAAAACTTCAGATCAATATCACTGATGAACATAGATGCAAAAATCCTTAACAAAATTCTGGTAAATCACATACAAAAACATATTAAAAAGATAAATATACAATAGCTGTACTCCATTTGTGTTCAATGAATCAATAAGTAAATAAAAAAATTATCAGGGAAAAAAAAAAAAGTGCAACATGATCAAGTGGGGTTTATCCCAGGAATGCAAGGTTGTTTCAACATCCAGAAATAAATGTAATTCATCACATCAGTAGACTCAAAGTTAAGAATCATATGATTATTTCAATGAATGCTGAGAAAGTGTTCGATAAAATACAGCACCTCTTTGTGCTTAAGACACTTGAAGAAGTAGGGATAGTCGGAATATACCTCAACATTGCAAAGGCTATCTATGCTCGGCCCAAGGCCAGCATCATTCTAAATGGAGAAAAACTGAAAGCATTTTCTCTAAAAACTGGAACAAGACAGGAATGCTCTCTTCTACCACTTCTATTCAACATTGGACTTAAACACTAGCCACAGCAATTAGACAGACCACAGAAATTAAAGGGATATGAATAGGAAAAGAAGAACTCAAGCTGTCACTATTTGCCAATGACTTGATTCTATATTTAGAGGATCCGAAAAACTCCTCTAGAAAACTTCTAGAAGTAATAAATGAATTCAGCAATGTGGCAGGATATAAAATCAATATGCTTAAATCCAATGCATTTCTTTTCATAAATGATGAGTCCTCAGAAAGAGAAATTAGGAAAACCACTCCATTCACAATAGCCTAAAAAAAAAAAATACTTGGGAATCAATCTAACGAAAGAGGTGAAAGATCTCTACAATGAAAACTATAGAACGCTAAAGAAAGAAATTGAAGAAAACCTTAGAAGATGGAACGATCTCCCATGTTCTTGGATAGTCAGAATTAATATTGTCAAAATGGCAATTCTACCAAAGGCGCTATATAGATTCAATGCAATTTGAATTAAAATTCCAATGACATTCCTCAAAGAAACATAGAAGGCAAACATGAACTTCATTTGGAAGAATAAGAGACCTCTAATAGCCAAACGAACCTGAGCAGAAAGAGTGAAGCAGGAGGTATCACAATACCAGACCTTAAACTGTACTACAGAGCAATAGTAACGAAAATGGCATGGTACCGGCACCAAAACAGACAGGCAGACCAATGGTCCAGAATAGAAGACACAGAGACAAACCCATAAAATACAGTTACCTTATACTAGACAAAGAAGCCAAAAACATGCAATGGAGAAAAGATAGCCTGTTCAACTAATGATGCTGGGAAAACTGGAAATCCATATGTAGTAAAATTAAGTTAAACCTCCACCTCTCACCCTGCACAAAACTCAACTCAAAATGGATCAAGGACTTAGAAATTTGGCCAGAGACTCTGCACCAAATAGAAGACAAAGTAGGGCCAAATCTTCATCATGTTGGCTTAGGACCAGACTTCCTTAACAAGATTTCCAAAGCACAAGAAATCAAAGCAAGAGGCAAAAAATGGGATGGACTCGAACTAAAAAGCTGTTTCTCAGCAAAGGATACAATCAATAATACAAAAATAGAGCCTACAGAGTGGGAGAAAATCTTTTCCACATGCACTTCAGATAGAGCACTAATCTCTAAAATTTATAAAGAACTTACAAAACTTTATACCAAAAATACAAAGAACCCAATCAATAAATGGGCCAAGGATCTGGACAGACACTTTACAGAAGAAGATGTACAGGCAATCAACAAATATATGAAAAAGTGTTCAACATCTCTAGTAATTAGAGAAATACAAATTAAAACAACTCTGAGATTTCATCTTAGTCCGATTAGAATGGCTGTTTTCAGGAACACAAACAATAATAGAGGCTGATGTGGCTGTGGGGAAAAAGGCACACTTTTACATTGCTAGTGGAGATGCAAATTGGTACATCCACTTGGGAAAGCAGTGTGGAGATTCCTCAGTAAACTTGGAATGGACCCACCTTTTGACCCAGTTATCCCACTCCTCAGTTTATACCCAAAGGACTTAAAATTAGCATACTACAGTAATACAGCCACATTAATGTTTATAGCAGCTCAATTCACAATAACTAGACTGTGGAACCAACCTAGATGCCCTTCAACAGATGAATGGATAAAGAAGCTGTGGTATATATACACAATGGAATACTATTTGGCCATAAAGAAGAATAATATCATGGCATTTGCAGATGAATGGATGGAATTGGAGAATATCATGCTAAGTGAAATAAGCCAATCCCCCAAAAGACAAAGTCCGAATGTTTTACCTGATATGTGGATGATGATATATAATCAGTTTGCGGGGGTGGGGAATGGGAGAAGACTGGAGGAACATTAGATTACAAAGAGGGAAGTGAGAGGGGGAGGGGGGCATGAAAAATGGTGGAATGAAACAGACATCATTACTTCATATACATGTATAATTACATGAATGGTATTAATCTACATCATGCATAACCATAGAAATGAAGAGTTGTACCCCATTTGTGTGTGATGAATCAAAATGAAGTCTGTAAAAGTTAAGAAAAATAAATAAAAAATAATAAAAACACAAGAAACAATAAAAGTTGGTGAGGATGTGGGAAAAAAGGTCCATTCATACATTGGTGGTGAAACTGCAAATTGGTGCAACCATTATGGAAAGTGGCACAGAGATTCCTCAGAAAACATGGAATGGAACCACCATTTGATACAGCTATCCCACTCCTCAGTTTATACCCAAAGGACTTAAAATTAAGTCTATTGACTTTTGAAGTTTGTTATTGTTCTCTTATGAGACCATACAGGTTTAGGGTTGTTGCTTTCTTTTTAAAAAAATGTAATAGTGAATTACTGTCATATACAATATTTGGGTTTCATTTTGATATAAGTATGCAAGCATGGAATATAATTTGCTTCAACTCAGTCCCCAGGTCTTCCCCTTTCCCTCATCTCCTTCCTTCCCCTGTTTCATTCTGTCTACTTTGGTGATCTTTCTTCTATTAATTTACATTTTTTAAAAATAATGTATTATAGGATTACATAAAGGTGAAAGCAATTCACTGTGGTGTATTTGTACATGGACATAGACAAGTTTGGTCAGTTTCACCACCATTCCTCCCTTTTCCCACCCCTTTTCCCTCCCTCTCACCCCCTTCCTCCACTTCACTGATCTCTTTTCTATTTTCATGGATCCTCTCTCTTTACTCTCTCTTATTTTGGTCTAGCTTACACATATGAGAGAAAACATTCAAATCTTGACTTTCTGGGTCTGGCTTAATTCACTTAGCATGATGTTTTCCACTTCCATCCAATTACTATCAAATACCTTAATTTTGTTCTTTTTGATGGCTGAGTAAAACTCCATTGGCTTTATGGGCCACATATTCTTTATTCATTCATCTCTTCATGGGCATCTGGGCTGGTTCCATATCATGACTATTGTGAATTGCACTGCCATAAACACTGATGTAGCTGTATCCCTATGGTATGTTGATTTTAGTTCCTTTGGATAATAATGAGGAGAGGGATAGTTAAATCATGTGATGGTCTCATGTGTATGAATGTACCTTTTTCCCCACATCATCACCAGCATTTATTAGTATTTGTAGTTTTGGTAATGGTCTTTCTGACAGAGTACTATGAAATCATAATGTAGTTTTCATTTCCTTTTCTCTGATTTCTAGAGATGTTGAACATTTTTTTCATATGATTTTTGTATTTCTTCTTTGAGAAGTGCTTTTCTAATTTTCGTTTTCTGGTGATTTTTCAAAACTTGTCTTGATAACTTTCATCATTTCGTCTTAGGGAACTGGTCATTTTAAGATTTTTATCTTATATGAGGCCAAATTTTTAAACCAACATTTAAATAAAGTGCTATCAATTTCACCTAGATTTTTAAATTTGTTTGCATAGAAAAGGTTTAAAATTCCCATCTTATGAAATATTAAATGTCTTCTATTTTAATTATTTCTTTGTTATTCCTAATTTCTAGTTATCTAGACATTTTATTGTTCTTTTTTATATCAGGGAAATATAAATTAAAACAATGATTGTCTGTTTTTGACCCTATGACCATGAAATATCAGACTGATCATGTGTATTCTTGACTTGTGAAGAAAAAAGCCGTTATTAACATAACTTTTAAAGATGACATTTGACATATCTATTCACATTAAGTATGTACATACGATTTAATTCAGAAATTCCATTTTAGGAATACATCTTATTGGACTATTTTGTGTGTGGGGTGGAGGTACCAGGGATTGAACTCAGGGGCACTCAACCACTGAGCCGCATCCCCTGCCCTATTCTGTATTTTATTTAGAGACAGGGTCTCACTGAGTTGCTTAGCGCCTCACCATTGTTGAGACTGGCTTTGAACTACTGATCATCCTACCCCAGGCCCCCAAGCTGCTCGCCTATTGGACTATTAACACAAATATTCAGGGACATATACAAAGATATTTGTTGCAATATTATTATTGCCATTATTATTTTTCCAAAACTCCTTCCCTTTTTTTCATTATATTTTAGCATTAGAACCCTCTGGATTTAGAACATTCTGGATTTCCTCTACGTCTTAATCCACTTTGTGCTGCTACAACCGAATACCACAGACTGGGTAACTTATAAAGGGCAGAAATTTATTTCTCATTGTTCTGGAGGTGAGAGTCCAAGATTAGGATATGGAGAACTCTGCATCATGAGAACTTTGCTTGATGTCATAAGAAGGCAGAAGGTTTCATCACAGGGGCAAGGACTGGAGTGGGAGAGAGCAGAGACCAAATGCAACCTTCTATAAGTGACCCTCTCACACCAGCAAATCCACTCCTGTGATAACAGCACCAATCCACTCAGGAGGGCAGAGCTCCCAAGCACCTCCCATCAAGCGCCACCTTCCAGCACCACCACACAGGGGCTCAGGGTGGGGGATACCATCAAACAAGAGCACCTTATGAAAAGCATGTTAAGTCAAATCAGTTAGATTTGAGAAAGTCATGTATAAATAGGTGTCAAATAATTGAGGAGACAGTACAATTAGGGAATTAGGAAGTTATTTCTCCCAAGAGTGACATCAGAAGGTCTGGATACACAATGACGATCCATCACTTTTTTTTTTCCTCTTGGTCTGTGTTAATTTTCCTATTTAGTATTTAGCCAAATCAATCTAACTACCAAATACTAGACACTGAACATTCATGAATCAATAAATAATTCTCTCTGACTGAAGCAGGTTGGAAAAACTCTAAGAAATAAACCACTATCTTTACCTTAAATCCATCTTCATGTTGTCCTCACTGTCTTCTGATACAGTCCTCCTGGGAACTTAATGAAAATTTTATTTTTAAAGAAACCCAAAATTACATATACAGTTATTTTCTCAAAATATTTCACAAGTAAAACTTGTTTCCCCATAATGACCAGCATATAAACACAAAGAAAATACACTAAGAAATTTGGATGAGCAAAGAAATTAATATTTATTTTGCAATTGCATTGATATTTGTGCTAGACATTTCATAGTTCTGTAACAAAAAGCAGCATATGCATTCTTTTTTTAATTTTTTTTAACCTACTTCATTTTGATTCATTGTACACATATGGGGTACAAATTTTCATTTCTATGGTTGTGCATGATGGATATTCATATCATATACATTCTTACCCCCATTTTATAGATGAGGAAACTTACCCTTACTTAGGTTAGTAAATGTTACCCAAGTCACATAGTCAATCGGCTAGTAAGTCATTAATATGAGATTTCAAAAAGGGTCTTTAGAACATTAACCATTCATTGCTTCTCAGCCTTTTGACTAAGATCAAATGTAAAACTTTAACCACCCACTCTTGCTCTCATCCATGAACTGATGCAGAAGCATATTGTACTGACCATATTTGTCTCAGATGGTCCATTCATTGTCAAAAGGCAGTTAGTTGAGAAGGAAAAAGACATTAAAATTACCTCTATACTCATTGTATTAATTTGAAATCTAAGTTTACCATTCTATGGAAATCATTATCTTTGTTTTTTTTTTTTTTTTACCATAAATGGCTTTATTTATAACAGAAAATAATATATAATTGTATTCCTTAAAAAAGCCAGCATATATACATGCTATAGACCAACATATGCTAAATATATATATATATACACACACACATATATATACACACATGTGTTAGAATATATATACTGTAGCTAATGAAATATAAGCATACATACTTATGGTTAGTGTTGAATAAGGAGTATTTGACTAAAGAAATA